>JBBUKS010487441.1:0-15755 GCA_038050645.1 Hedychium gardnerianum
GTCATAGCTTCAAGTGGGAGTCTCAGAACCATGATTGGAGGGCATATTTACCTTCTAGACAATCTCATATTTCTTCTCATGTCAACATTTTAGAAATTCAAGCCCTCTAGGGCCGTCAATGGATTTCGGTCAAAATCTATTGATTGACTTGGAGAGCTTGGATCAGACTCATTCCAAGTCATGTGGGTTAAAATGGGTCAACAGAGTCCAAATACACTCTCATGTACTGCTTTTAGGCCTTGCCAGAAATGATCCAAAGGAGTCTAAGCATGTTTGTAGGGAGTGGTGCTGGTTTAGGAAGAGCAGCACCAACGTAGTGCTGTTCTTTCCAGACCAAGACCACGCTGGTGTTGCTCTTGTGGAAAACCTACACCATTGTCCATGCCAATTGACATGCGGCCATAGTTTCAAGTGGGAGTCTCAGAATCATGATTGGAGGGCATATTTACCTTCTAGACACTCTCATATTTCTTCCTGTGTCAACATTTCAAAAATCCAAGCCCTCTAGGGCCGTCAATGGGTTTCGGTCAAAACTCATTGATTGTCTTGAAGAGCTTGGATCGGATCCATTCCAAGTCGTGTGAGTTAAAATAGGTCAGCAGAGTCCAAATACGCCCTCATGTACTACTTTTAGGCCTTGCCAGCAATTATCCAAAGGAGTCCAAGCATGTTTGTAGGGAGTGGTGCTGGTTTAGGAAGAGCAGCACCAACGTAATGCTGTTCTTTCTAGACCAGCATCACGCTAGTGCTGCTCTTGTGAAAAACCAGCATCATTGTCCGTGCCAATTGGCACACGGCAATAACTTTAAGTGGGAGTCTTAGAACCATGATTGGAGGACATATTTACCTTCTAGACATTCTCATATTCCTTTCCATGTCAATATTTCAGAAATCTAAGTCCCTTAGGCCGTCAATGGGTTTCAATCAAAACCCATTGATTGACCTGGAAAGCTTAGATCGAACTCATTCCAAGTCATACGGGTTAAAATGGGTTAGCAGAGTTCAAATACGCCCTCATGTACTGCTTTTAGGCCTTGCCAGCAATGATCTAAAAGAGTCCAAGCATGTTTGTAGGGAGTGATGCTGGTTTAGGAAGAGCAGCACCAACGTGGTGTTGTTCTTTCTAGACCAACACCATGCTGGTGCTGCTCTTGTGGCAAGCATGCACCACTATCCGTGTCAATTGACACGCGACCATAGCTTCAAGTGGGAGTCTCAGAACCATGATTGGAGGACATATTTACCTTCTAAACACTCTCATATTTCTTCCCATGTCAATATTTTAGAAATCCAAGCCCCCTAGGGCCGTCAATGGGTTTCAGTCAAAACTCATTGATTGACCTAGAGGTGCTGCTTTTGTGGCAAACCAACACCACTTATATGTTATTCATCTGTGAAATTATAACTTTTATGAACTTTTATACAATTAGAAGTCCATCAAATTAAAATTTACATGGTTCGTAAAATATTTTTATCATAATATTTTTTTTTAAAAAAAATGTCCCACCTCATCAACCCCCTTACAGGCTATCCTCTAGTACACTATCAATATTTTTATCTTCTGTCATATACTTTCATCAGCTAGTTGTATAAATCAGATAAGTTCGTGTTATAGTAGTTATGATTATAACTACTACAACGGATATTATTGAACATAATAACTCTGAGTTATAGTAATTATGATTTTGTATCGACTATAATATAAATATTAGGTCAATAAATTTGAGTTATAATCGCTATGATTTTATAGTTATTATAACGTAAATATTATAATGTGAATATTACCATGTGAATGTTTTAAACATGTTAAATATATATATAATAATTATGAAATCATAATTATTATAAATATTATAATTATTATAATATGAACTTCTCATATTTATACAACTGGCTGATGAAATTGGATGACATAAGATACTAATATTGATATTCTAATAAGGATAATCTCATCATTTTAAAGCGGTTGATGGAGTGTTACGTTCTTTGATAAAAAATAAAAACAAAGGACGAAGCTTTTTATTATTGCCCAATTATATTTATATATTTCATTGATAAGTGATAAAAAATAATTGTTTATCTAAATAATAATCCATATGTTTCATAATAAAACTAGAGCTTAATAATATGTTAATCCAATTTTAGGGGCCCACTAGATTATCCGTTGACTTAATTCGACGAATCCAGTTAAATTAATACGGTATTTTTAAAGTGCGTATCTAAAGTTTGAGATGCCAACAGAAAATCTAAGTTTCAAAAATGTCCAAAAGGTGCATTTTGTTTTTTGTTTTATCTGTTTGTAAGTTGATTTTTTCGTTTGTTCTTCTTTACTTTGCATATAATAATTTTTTCTTTTTTTAATTAAATTAAAATTTTCTCTCAGGTATATATTCAACAATTAGTATTATTTTTAAAAATTAATATCATAATTTAATTACAACAATACCACATTAATATTGATTTCTAAAAATTAACATCACGATGATATTAATTAACTTTTAAAAATTAACACCACGATAATATTAATTTTCTAAAAATAAATATCACGACAATGCTAATTTCTAAAACTAATTACAACCATATTGGTTTGTTAAGCTATGATGCTGAATTAGATTCCGAAGTATTCTAGAAATTCATAAGAGTTGAAATGTGAATAATCAAAATTTTTTAGGTCCATCAATAAATTTTGACTAAAATCTCAGACTTAATAAATTTGAATTTTTAAAAAATTAACATATAATGAAAGAACATAATATAGTGAAAGTATTTATAATGTTAATATCTAGTTTTAATATCTCTACGATAAATTATGTGTATATGTCAATTATCTAAAAATTATAAATTTTAAAAATATTCTAATGTTAGAACTAAGTATAAATATCATAAATATTTTTATTGTACTATTCTCTTCTATTATATGTTATTTTTTTAAAAAAAATCTAAATCGCTTAGGTGATGAGTTTCAATCAAATTCATTAATGAACCTAGAGAACTTCGATTGAATCTATTCCAATTCTTATGAATTTCTATAATATTCCGGAGTTTAAATACGTCATTCTTTATTATTTTTAAAAAATTAACACTACAACTTAACACACCAATAATATCGTGGGCTGGTTTTTAGAAATCAATATATAGTAATATTGATTTTTAAAAATCAGTACTATTGTAATATTGATTTTTAGAAAGTAACACTGCTTTTTAGAAAATTAATATTATCGTGGTGTTGATTTTTAGAAATTAATGTTATAATAATGTCGATATACTTAAATAATAATATTAATTTTTAAAAATTAATATTGTTATATGTAGGAAGAAAATTTTATTTTAATTTAATAGAACAGAGACAAAATTATTGTATGAAATAGAGAGATAAAAAAAAGGTTAAATTTGAGAGTAAAATAGAAAAAGAAATGCATCGTTTAGATATTTTTGAAACTTGGTATGCCTTTTAAATAATCCCACCGTTAAGTGCGCCGTTTGAAAAAATAACCGAAATTAATAAGGTAGTTCAATAGATGGTTGAAATCTAATGATGGAAAAAAAGGATCTGAAGCAGATCCGTTTGTTGTTTTAAATCCTTTACATAGATTTCGAGAACGAGGAGTCTAGATTGTTCTAAAGATGAGCTTTGCTGACAAGGATCCACGTCGGCATTAAATCGGATTTATTCGTTGGACCCCGAAAATCTGTTGCGAATCGATCTGTTTTTATATAAAAAAACACATCTTTATTGGATTCCTTGCCCTCGTCTCCAAGCAAAGCATCGAATCGATCCGCGGAGCGTGACGGCTACCTGATCGATCGATCGATCGAGCGACCTGGAATCGATTCCGGCGTGGATGCCTCTTTCTTCCTTGCTCCGGTGCGCTGTGGTGTCGTTGGCTGCGGGGGATGGGGTCGTGGATTTCGAGCATCGTTAGGGCGGAACCCGCCGCCCGCGGCGGCGGACTCGGCGCGGGCCTCGGGGACTTGCCCGAGAGCTGCATCGCGGAGGTGCTGCTGCACCTTGACCCGCCGGAGGTCTGCCGCGCGGCGCGGCTCAACCGGGCTTTCCGAGGGGCGGCGTCGGCGGGGGTCGTGTGGGAGACGAAGCTGCCGAAGAACTACGCGTACTTGATGGAGAAGGCGACGGATGTGACGGCCATGGCACGTCTTTGCAAGAAGGAGATCTATGCGCGATTGTGCCGGCCGAATCCCTTTGATGGCGGCGCCAAGGTATCCTCGTCTTCTTATTCGAATTAGGGCAAATCCAAATTCCTTGAACTTCATCTTTTGGACAAAAAATTGAATCTTTCTTATAATACTATGAACAAAATGATCGTCGGTGCCTCGGGTAGATTTTCTTTTCGTATAGTTGCTAGCGATGGTAAAAAAGAATTTAGGGTTTATCTAACTTCGTATGAGGATGAATTAGGAATTTTGGCTGGAGAAGAACAGGGGTGGAATCTGCATGTCTATTTCCTCAAAGACATTGCTGATTACAGGAATCAATGATAAGCGATACTGGACACACCTCCCAACTGAGGAATCTAGGTATTGAGTCTTATCTATAGAGTAACTGATCAGTTCTTCTTTGAATATTTTCTTTGACCTTCTTTGCAAATTTTCATTTCATTTTGACATCATTATTGGCTGCTAATACCTGATGAGATCTTGTCCTCTGCTAACTGAGGGACTTATTTTGCTGTTGCCTTTAATTGGAGGGGGATGGAGAGGAGGAAAAGCGACACAGAAATAGTTTTCTTTTGTCGATATATACTTTGTACGCAGCCCCTAATTTTGTAGCAATACCCGTGGAAGGATTATTCATCTGTTGCACATTTTTGCATTGAATTACATTTTCATTATTATTATTTCATGGAAAATTGCAAAGAGGGAACTAGTATAGCTTGTCGTTGTAAATGAGAGTACATGTATAGCATCAGATCATCACAATCTCAATACACAAATCGCGCCTTCAATCTCTTTATTCTATCATCTCAGAGCAAGTGTTATCATTGACGTTAGGAATGCGTGGAGTCGTCCTCCATGTTTTCAGAATGACAATTCCTTGATGTTTCCTTGTTATTACAATTCCATAGACAATTGCAAAGAAATTATTTGGTGTAAAAAGAAAGTACAAGTAGGGCATTCAACTCATATGATCTCAATACAGATAAATCATTACTGCTATCTACTATAAGATCGTAGTTATTAACCATCTATTCTATTATCTTAGAACAAATATGATATTGATGTTAATGATTTTTTGTGGTATTCGATCCCTACATTTTCTGAGTACCATTTCTCATAGCTTGTTTGCAGAATTGTTTTAAGTGATTGATTCTTCATTTCACAATATGGTCATTCAACTTGAAAAACCCTTTAGTTCACTTATGTGGTTTTTCCGAGTCGAATATGTTATAATCAACGAAAGTAACCTATTACGGGCAAGAATTTTGCCTCCGATGTTGGTTACAGTTTGTTGAAATGTTAAAATAGACTCCTCAAGGAAGAAAACATGATTTGTGATTTTTCCTTTGCAGGTTTAAGAGCGTTGCATACCTTCGGCAAACCTGGTGGTTTGAGGTGGCTGGGGAAGTAGATTTCTGCTTCCCAGCTGGGACCTATAGCCTGTTCTTTCGACTCCATCTAGGTCTGCCTTCCAAACGGTTTGGTTACCGAATTTGCAACTCTGAACACATCCATGGGTGGGACAAAAAGCCTGTGAAATTCCAGCTATCGACATCGAATGGCCAAAAGGTTCTATCTGAGTGCTCTTTAAGTGAGCCTGGAAGTTGGATAAACTATCGCGTTGGAGATTTTGTGGTAGACAAATGTGACGTACCCACCAAGCTCAAGTTCTTGTTGACACAGATCGATTGCACACATACTAAAGGTGGCATTTGTGTAGATTCAGTGTTCATATTTCCCAAAGGTTTTATGCAGGGAAAGGTTTTCGACACAACCGCGATTTTGTAGGTTACAACATTAAAACAATAGACATGCAAGTATTGTATATTGTTCCTTTATTCAATGGTTTGATTGTAAAAGGGTAGATTTTGCATATCCCTCTTGCTGTTTTATTTAACTGCGGATCATTCCGTTATTGAATGGACTATTTCGATCGATATATTCAGTTTAAGTTTGTCATCTAGCAAAAACAATCAATGTTAACTTCTAATTGAGGATGTCCTTCTAACAATGCTAAATGGAGTGGTGTCAATGGACTATAATTGGATCATGTGTGACTTGCAGTAGAGGTTTAGTAAACATGTCGACAACTTGATGTTATGTGTTCCTGGGTGAAGACCTTTGACGAGTGAATCATCGGTGAGCTGGAGAAGTATTGATCAAGTCATCGAGCGGGAGTGTTCCCCGACCTTCTAGATCAAATTGCCGAACGGGAGGACTCGTAGACCGGATCGCTTGTGCTGGGAATCTTCTTCAACCTCCGAGATCAGATTCCTGAGAAGAACAACAAGAGAGCCGAAGGTTAGAGGGGGCTTCAGGCGGGGGGCCTGGAGATCTCGCTCCGACGCCCAAGTCAGACCTGATCAAGCGGAGGTAGCTAAAATTATAAAAGTGAGCAAATGAGAGAAAAAAATTATTCGAGAAGAAAATGAAAAACCTCCCTTTTGCCTGTGAAATCCGGTCATTTATATACCCCTCCGGGGAGTGTATGACCAACATTAATGGCGCGTACCATTGGGGCATGAGCGAGCATACCATAATACGGATTGCCGCCATTCTCCGTACTCCCAGGGGGTGTCTTGAGTACCATTAAAGATGTTCTGATCGTACTGTTGGTGTCAGAGCTATGTCCTATCGTTGATGTGGTAGAGGCATGAGCCAAGGGTAAGGTATGTCTGGTCGGGCTCGTAGTATGTCCGACCGGGAAGATGATTTACTTGGGACGTGTTTTTTAGCGGGTAAGTTGACACCGCAGGCCTGTATGATCGATCCGACCGGGGTCGATCGGTCTGTGGTCATGTCCGATCTTCGTCTGCTCCTCGAGCAGCCTGTGATATGATCGGTCCATGGTTAGATAGGAGAGTCCATCCGGTCGGTGCTTCTAGCCGGGGCCTCCGATCAGTTGGGCGCGAGCTTCCGCTAAATCATGACCTTCGACTATCTTGACTAGACTTTTCGCCACGAGGCCTCTGCCCATACTGCCCGAGGGGTCCGACCTTATCACCCACATCACAAGTCTCCCTTTCAAATCTGGTCGAAGGAGATATGACCGACTGATCGGACAATTGTGTTAATTTTCCTGACCTGAGCTGGGCATTTTGGTAAGTTCCGCTCTGAACTGACAACAGGAGAGTGTTTTGGGGGACATGCACAATAAATGCTCCTCAGTGCCCGAATACTAATGATTATTCGATCCGCGAGCTAACCGGTGGTTGCCTGACGCGTGCTCCCCCCCCACGTCGAGATGTCAATCACCGTGACTGTTGCTCTAACGACGATTCGTGAGGGGCTCCATCCGACGGCTCTCAAGCCCCGCCACTATGTTGGTATCTTCAGATCCGATAGCTAAGAATCCTGGGTCTCAGCTATATAAAGCCTTTGCTGGAGAAGCTTTCGCCATTTACTCTCGCCGTTGTTGCTGTTTGAAAGACTCCAACCTCCTTGCTCGGTACTTTTGTCTTTTAATCCGGTGTCAATCGATTTAGTCAGGGATTTCGTAGACAAGGTGTTCCATTCTTAGATCATGGATGAAACATCGACCTCCGGTCCCTGGTACAGGTCCATGAAGTCTACGTTTACGACTTCCGACCTGGAGGAGGTTAGAGTGAAGTTTGGGACGCCACTTAGTTATAGATTGACAATCCTCCGACCTGACAATGACCCCGGAGTATGACCTTTTTCCTGGGTCAGTTTCAGGCCGGTCTTCGCTTCCCTATGCCTCCCTTCTTTGACTCCCGTCTCCCAATACTTTGGTATTCTCTTAAACCAGTTGGCGCCCAATGCCTACCGTCAGCTTTGCGATTAGTACATCATTTTTCAGGTGTATGGTATCCCGCTCGCGGGTCGATCCTTTCATTTTTTTCTTCTACCCCAAGTTGGGAGAAGAGGGGGCCTTCTTCTTTTAGTCCCAGGCTGAGTATTATGTTTTGGACGATCTACCGACCTCCAATAGGGGATGGAAGGACAAGTATGTTTATGTGTGCTCTCCGATCGGGTTTGACTGGGCGAGTGGATGACACGTGACTTTACAGAAGCCTCCCCACCCTACGTCTGCCTTTAGGGCAGCACACTTGCCAGCGGGCAGCATCCTTGCCGACCTGAGCCAAGGCATTATTGCATGAAGGGCTCCTCTACGCGATGGGGTTGAGTCCCGTCACAACTTGACTACTAGCTTCCTTCGGTAGGTTGCTTAATAACTACAGTTCTATTTATATCTAACTAAAAGTTTTTTCCATTTGTGCAGCTCAAACCATGTAGAAGGCAGCGACAGTTCAATCAAGGAGGCTGTCCGTGGAGGAATTGGAAGAGTGCGGCTTGGAGATAGCTGTGGAGGAAGGGTGGTCGATTCCGCCGGTCGACTCTTCGAGCGCCCAGAACACCGACGAACTGTCTTCTCTCCGCCCTTCAATGGTAGTTCCGGGGACGCCTTCCCGGCGTGAGGAGCGTCCTCCCCGACCCCAAGAAGAGCACCGCTCGGGCCGGGGAAACACCCCGCTAATCAGAGTTCTGAGAGACGCGCTAGGCCGTCCAAGGGGCATCACTTGGCTGGTCCTACCATGGAACAAGATTTCGAATGGCGCTGATCACGATCGATTGATACCTGGTCCTCGGGTTTGACTCCGACCGCCATCTCCCCCCTACTCGAGCGAGGGTGGGACTTAGCGAAATAAGGTCGGCAGACCTCCCCTCGACACCCGCTGAGGTTTCCACGGGGGTCTCTCTGACTGGGGAGGAAAGTAGCCGATGAGGGCCTACTCTGCCCGTCAAAGTGCGGTTGGAGGATCGGGCGACAAATGCGTGGCGAATGTCGAAAGAGCATTTACAAAACTGCTCTGACAAGTAGACCCTGGACTTCCTCTCGTCTAATCTGTCAGCGGTAAGTTCTCGGTCTACCCATTTTGCACACTTATTTCTCGGTCTTCATACTGATAATTATTGTTGTAGACGTGATGTGGGGTTCGGATGTCATCACCTAGGGCTATAGACTTTTGCGAGCGAACCAGGACCTGTAGGCCCAGGTTGCCGAGCTGGAGGCTCAAGAGGGCCCTCCAAGCTCAGAGGTTCAGGCTGAAGTGGTGAGGCTCAAGGCCGACCTGCAATTCCAGGCCAAACACTTGGCCCAGCTTGAGAATGCCAAGCAAGTTGCTAATTCCCAGCTGCAAGAGCACAAGGAGCAGCAAGCCTCACAGAAAGAGGAGCTGACTCAAGCCCGGGCGACCGCTGCTTCAGACCGGAGGCGGAGAGAGGAGGTCCAAGCTCAGTTGGAGTCGGTGAAGTCTGAGCTAGCCCTGCGAGTAAAGCACTAGACAAAATGAAAGCTGTGATGGCCAAAGAAAAAGCCGACCTGGAGAAGGAGAAGGCCGAGTGGGCCCACTATTAGGCCGCCGAGGAGGAGCGTTAGTCTGCCCGGAGGGTCCAGTATCTGAACTCCATGGAGTTTCAAGGCTAGCTCGGCCCCAAGATTATGCAAATGTTCGAGTATGATGCTAGAGGCGCCGTAGAGCAACTACAGGAGGCTGGGTTTCTGGCGACCGATCTACCCCCCAACGCTGTGAATTTTAAGAAGATTACTGAGAGTGTCCCAGACGACGCTCTGGGTGAATTTTTTTTAAACTTTGTAATATGAAAAAACTTATTTTTGTATCGCCTGACCTGAGCTTTTCCTTTTGATTGAACATCTCTATGTTTCTTTTTTCATTTCCCCTTTTTTGCTCGGAGTGAAGGGTAGACGATTTGCCTCGTCGAAGAGTCGTAGGTCGGAGTTTTATCATAGCTTAGAGAGTGTGGGGGGAGGTCAGAGCTTTATCGTAGTTCAACCCTTGATCAGAGGGGAGATCAACACTTTAGCGGAGAAACTCACCCCGGATCAGTAGGGGAGGTCAGAGCTTTATCGTAGCTCAACCCGGGATCAGAGGAGAGATCGACACTTTAGTGGAGAAACTCAACTCCAGATAAGTGGAGGAGGTCGGAGCTTTATTATAGCTCAACCCTGAATCAAAGGGGAGATCGATACTTTAGTAGAGAAACTCAACCCCAGATCAATGGGGGAGATCGGAGCTTTATCATAGCTCAACCTTTGATCAGAGGGGAGATCGATGCTTTAGCGGAGAAATCAACCCTGGATCAGTGGGAGAGATCGGAGTTTTATCGTAGCTCAACCCTTAATTAAAAGGGAGATCAATGCTTTAGCGGAGAAACTCAACCCCGGATCAGTGGGGGATATTAGAGTTTTATCATAGCTCAACCTTTGATCAGAGGGGAGATCGATGATTTACGGAGAGACTCAACCCCGGATCAGTGGGGGAGGTCGGAGCTTTATCGTAGTTCAACCCTTGATTAGAGGGGAGATCAATGCTTTAGCGGAGAAACTCAACCCCGGATCAGTGGGGGAGGTCAAAGCTTTATCATAGCTCAACACTTGATCAAAGGGGAGATCGACGTTTTAGCGGAGAAACTCAACCCCGGATCAGTAGAGGAGGTCAGAGCTTTATCGTAGCTAAACCCTTGATCAGAGGGGAGATCAGTACTTTAACGAAGAAACTCAACCCTAGATCAGTGGGGGAGATCGGAGCTTTATCATAGCTCAACCCTTGATCAGAGGGAAGTCGGTGTTTTAGCGGAGAAGCTCAACCCCGAATCAGTGGAGGAGATCGGAACTTTATCGTAGCTCAACTTTTGATCAGAGGGGAGATCAACGCTTTAGCGGAGAAAGCTCAACCCTTGATAAGAGGGGAGATCGGTGCTTTAACGAAGAAACTCAACCCCGGATCAATGGGGGAGGTTGGAGATTTAGCGGAGAAACTCAACCCCGGATCAGTGGGGGAGATCGAAGCTTTATCGTAGCTCAACCGTTGATTAGAGGGGAGATCAGCGCTTTAGCGGAGAATCTCAACCCTAGATCAGTGGGGGAGATCGAAGTTTTATTGTAGCTCAACTTTTGATCAGAGGGGAGATTGACGCTTTAGTGGAGAAAACTTAACCCTTGATTAGAGGGGAGATCGACGCTTTAGCGGGGAAACTCAACCTCAGATCAATGGGGGAGGTCGGAGTTTTATCGTAGCTCATAGAAGTTGAGATCAGAATATTTTTTCGGCCTACAAGGACTCTCATTCATAGAAAAATATTAGATATAGTTGTTAAATACAAGGCTAAGTAAATAGGGGCGGATACTCAAGGGTCTTTGCTTTGGTACAACTGTAAGTGGTTCACACTCCACGGTCGGTCTAGCTTTTTACCGTCTGAGTCCTGCAGATAGTAGGCTCCAGAGCTCAGCTTGCGGATGACCTTATAAAGGCCACCCCATTGGGGGTTCTAGCTTGCTACATCGCCGACCGACTTTACTCTTCTCCACACGAAATCCCTGACCTAAAAAGTTTGAGGGATGACCGCTTGTTGTAAGTTTGCTTCATTCGCTGACGATATGCCATGAGCCGAACGACCGTCCTCTCCTTTGTCTCAGTGACCAAATCTAGCTCCATGAGCTGTAACTCGACGTTATCTTCCTTGTAAGTAGCTCGTCTGATGGACTCTTCCCTGACTTCTATGGGTACTAACACTTCCCCTTCGTAGACCAGGTGAAAGGACGTCAGGCCAGTGCTCTCTCTGGGGTTCATCCGCTAGGCTCAGAGCATGCTGGGTAGTTCGTCCACCCAGCTTCCTCCTACGTGATCCAATTTGATCTTGAGCCCTCTGACGATCTCTCGGTTGACCACCTTCCTTTATCCGTTGCCCTGCGGGTAGACGACTGAGGTGAAGGCCTGTTTGATTCCATACCCCTCGCACCATTCTTTAAGTTTTCGTCCTTGGAATTATCTTCCATTATCTGACACTAATTTGTATGGAATGCTGAACTGACAAATGATGTTCTGTTATAGGAACTTCATGACGACCTCTTCTGTGATACGGATGAGCGGCTCAGCCTCTACTCATTTAGAAAAATAATCCATCACAATCAGAAGAAACTTTCGTTGTTGAGGCTCAGTCGGGAATGACTCGATAATATCCATTCTCCATCGGTCGAACGGTTGTGACACTGTAGACGTTCTTAATTGCGCGGTCGGGTGATGAGGTAGGTTATGATGTTTCTGATAGTGAAGGTAACCAATAACAAACTGAGTCATGCCAGCTTGAAGGGTGGGCCAATAGTATCTGGCCAAAAGGATCTTTTTGGCGAGAGTCCGACCACCGACGTGGTTTCCACAAATACCTTCGTGGACCTCCCGCATGACATAGTCTGTCTCGTCTGGGCCCAGACACATGAGAAAAGGCTGGAAGAAGGTGCATTTATATAGGGCATCGTCGATCAGTGTGAACATGACCGCTTATCTTCTGAGTCGCCTAGCTGGCTTCGCTTCTTGGGGGATGATTCTGAGCTAGAGGTATGAAATGAACGGGGTCCTCCAATCATGCGTTGAATCATATTCGGACAGCCTGTTGATCTGAGCGACGAGCAAGGTCTGCGAGGTCGGCTCAGCAAGTGTCCAAGTCACCATAGTGCTGGCCATTTTGGCCAGCTTGTCGGCCTTGAGATTGTCCGCTCGAGGAATCTTTTTGTAGTGTCACTTCTTGAAAATTGACTTTCAGCTGTTCGTAGGCTTCTGTATACTTCTTTAAGTGCTCATTTTTGATCTCGAAGCTTTCATCCAATTGCTGAGCGACCAACTGTGAATCTGAGTGGATTACTACTTGAACAGCCCCTACCCGCCATACCGCTTGCAGACCGGCTAACAGAGCCTCATACTCTACTTCATTGTTGGTGGCTTAGAAGTTAAGTCTGATGGACAGTTATAGGACATCCTTTCGAGGTGAGATCAACAAGACTTCAACTCCGCTGCCTTGGTTGTTGGCCGACCCATCCACATAAATCTTCCAGACTCATTCGGGATCGGGGATGTCTGTCTCTGTCATGAAGTCGGTTAAGACCTGAGCCTTTATAGCCGTCCGGGATTGGTACTGAATATCAAACTCGCTAAGCT
This sequence comes from Hedychium gardnerianum, assembly GCA_038050645.1. Taxonomy (NCBI): domain Eukaryota; kingdom Viridiplantae; phylum Streptophyta; class Magnoliopsida; order Zingiberales; family Zingiberaceae; genus Hedychium; species Hedychium gardnerianum. Next base: position 13,152 of record JBBUKS010487441.1, read on the forward strand.
CGATCGCCCATTTGATCAACCTCTTAGAAACTTCAAGATTGGTCAGCACTCGTCCTAATGTGTTGTTGATGAGGATCGTGATCGGGTGAGAGAAGAAGTACGCTCTCAATCGCCGAGCAGTCATGACCAGCTCCAATGCTAGTTTTTCCAAGGTTGTGTACCTACTTTCCGTATCCTTCAACAGGTGACTAGTGAAGTAGACTAGGTATTGTGTGCCTCTCTCCTCTCACACCAGAGCCGCTCTAAGGGCTCCTTCTCCGGCCACCAGATACAACCACAACCTTTCGCCGAGCAGTGGTTTGGATAGGAGTGGTAGCCAAGCGAGATATTCTTTGAACTTGGCAAAAGCAAGGACGCAGCTCTCATCCCACTCGAATTTCAAGGCTTTCCTCAACACTTTGAAGAAGGGAAGGCTCTTAGTGGCCGACCGGGAGATGAAACGAGACAACGCTGTGATATGGCCGACCATTCGTTGCGCTTCCTTGAGATTTCGGGCGGGGCTATGTCTTGAAGAGCCTGCACCTTCTCCAAGTTGGCCTCAATTCCCCGCTCGGTAACTATATAGCCGAGGAAAGGGCTACTCTTGGCTCCGAAGAGGTACTTATTAGGGTTCATCTTGAGCCCGTATTTCCTCAAGGTGCTGCAAGTCTCTTCAATATCAACTACGAGGCTATAAGACCGAGCTGACTTGATCAGAATGTCATCCACATAGACTTCGATGTTTCTTTCGATCTGATGTTTGAACACCCGATCCATCATCCTTTGAAACGTGGTTCCCACATTCTTCAGTCAGAATGACATGATCTTATAGCAGAACGTTCCTCCAGAGGTAATAAAGCTGACATTCTCCTGGTCTTCCGGAGCCAACGGAATCTGATAATATCCCTGATAAGCGTCCAACATGTAAATGTACTCACATCCGGAGGTCGAGTCGAACAGCTGGTCAATGCTGGGCAGGGGGTAGCAATCTTTCGGGCATGCCTTGTTCAGGTCACGAAAATCAATGCACACCCGCCACTTGCCGCCTGGCTTTGCCACTAGAACAACATTTGCCAGCCAAGTGGGGAACTGCACTTCTCGAATGTGCCCAGCTTCTAGGAGCTTAGCGACCTCCTCCTTGATCACTTGATTTTATTCTGGGCTGAAATATCTTCTCTTTTGCTTGACCGGCCTCGACTCCAAGAGGACATTGAGCTTGTGCGTCATCACAATTGGGGGCACACCTTTGATTTCTACGGTCGACCAAGCAAAGACGTCATGGTTCCGGGTCAGACATTTTTCTAACTGTCACTTCACTTCATTGGGTAGGTCGGCTGCTGTATAGGTGGTGTAGTCAAGTCGCTTAGGGTGGATCTGAATCTCCTCCTTGTCTTCGTCCGATATCTCTACCGTAGGGCGAGCGACTTCTTCTTGAATGACATTGACTTGCACTCCCTGGGCTCTCTTGGCTTTATTAGAACCAGTTCGGATGATGTCGACATAACATCTCCGGGCGGTCGACTGGCTTCCCTTGATCTCTCCGACCTGATCTCCCACAAGAAATTTTATCTTTTGATGAAAGGTGGAGACTATAGCCTGGAAAGCGTTCAACGCTGGTCTTTCCAGAATGACATTGTATGATGACTCGGCTTCCACCACTAAGAAGGGCGTTCGTCGAGTCTTTTCTTTGGGTTCCTCTCCAAGGGTCAACAGTAGAGTGATCTGCCCGATCGGCTATACTCGGTGTTTGGTGAATCCGAATAGGGGAGTCGCCATGGGTCAGAGCTCTTCGTCTTCAATCTGCATTTGATCGAAGGCCTTTCTGAAAATGATGTTGACCGAGCTGCTAGTATCCACAAAGATCCTCTTTATTTCATAGTTGACTATCACAGCCCGGATAACCAAGCAGTCCTCATGAGGCATCTCGATCCCTTCCAGATCTCGAGGTCCAAAACTTAATGTCGGCCCGTTGCCTCTTGCAACGCTGGTACTTACTCCGAAATTCTCCAGTCACCTACTGTGAGTTTTGCGGGCTCTGTTGGAATCTCCGTATGTAGGGCCCCCGGATATCATGCCGATCGTCCCTCTTAAAGGGGCTTTGCCTTTATCCCTCGCCCTATCTTTGCTTGGTTGTGCTGGCTTTCTGTAGCTTTTCGAGGGCGTCCTAGGGCGTCTGTCAGACGGGCTATCCTCCTCCCTTTGATCCGCTCGGTGTGGGGAGCGCCTCCGGTCGGGCGACTTCCAATCAGGGGCTTGTTCCAGCCTCTTGAGTTGGTAACACTCTCTGGTATCATGTCCCTCTCTTTGGTAGTAGGAATAGAAGCGACCTGTCAACCTAGGATACCATTTCCTAGGCCTTGGAGCTTGGAAGACTTTAACTTCATGGATAGTCATGTTTCCTCCGTGGGGCATCTGACGATGGGGTCCCGGACAGTCATTGTACCTTAGTGAAGGTGGAGAGGCTTTGCGATCGGAGGGATCGGCCAGGGCGTTGACCTCCTTTTTCGAGTTGACTGAGCCTCCTCTACGTTTACATATTTGATGACCTGCCTCATGAGGTGGTAGAAGTCGACCGGGGGCTTTTTCACTAGCGACCGGAAGAAATCGCCCTCCAATAGACCCTGC
>JBBUKS010487451.1:0-15754 GCA_038050645.1 Hedychium gardnerianum
CTGTGTCCTGAGTTTTAGAAAGGACCTCCGCCACTCCGGCGGATGCGTCCGAAATAAGAGGGCAAAAAAGCGACAGGAAACACAGCAATGGCGGAAGAGAGAGGCGGAGAGGGGGCGGAAAGGGGGAACAACTCCTCCTCCTCCACTATGAAGAACTGGAGGATGGAGGTCGACGAGAACCTAAAGCGGCTCCACTCCCTCCTCTTCGGCGTCGATCTCGCCCTTGAGAGGGGGGACCACTCCGCGGCCCGAACTCTTGCGCTGCGCCTCGTCGGGTTCCTCGATTCTCGGACAAAAACGCCGGCAGACGCCGCCCTCATCGCTCCCATCCGTGCTGAGGCCTCCTCCAAGCTCGCTGCCGCTTCCCGTGCTCTTGCTCCAGAATCTGATCGGTTTGTGTCTTTCTTCCTCTCTTTCCATCTCTTTATATTCACAAAACGGTGTTGGTTTTGGCCCGTGCTGTCTCTCCAATCGTCACTGATTGAATTCATTAAACCGGAGCCCGCGGCCGGGTTGATGGTTCCTAACTTCTTAATAAAACAGACTTGTAGGGCAAATGCGGTGTACATTTTAGGAAAAAAAAATAATGGTTCACTTGAAGTTTTGAGAACTGGCTTAAACTTAAGTAATAGGGGTTTCCAGTCGTCTACATTCCAGCATTTTGTATTACGATCTGATACATCATGAGAAACTTTGTAAAGCGAACATATACTACATTTAATATTGCAATCACCATAACAATATACTAAAATGGTAGAACAAAAATATGAACTTCATCTTTTGTTTTTAAATAACAAATTAATATGCGAACATTGAGGAACAACTAGAGTGGCTATTAGCGTCCTACATTTCAATAGCGTACTACTGTAGTTGAAAGGAAGTGCAACAAAAAGCTCCAATGTCAGCCTTTACGCTATAAAAACTCCAATTTGGACATATGCCATATTGATAGTTATGCGATACCTAGTTTCATCATCAAATTATGTCCTGGGGTTCCATATGTATTAAATCTAATTACATTCCATGATTGGCTAAGTAAGTAGGTAGGGGCAACATCTACATATTTTGAAATATTATAAAAAAGGAAATGATCTCTTTTAAATCCTGTTTTCTTAGAAGATTTTGGAGGAATTTTTTGGTCATAGATCTATAGGAGAGGCATCTTGAATTCATTTTAAAACTATGTTTTTTGAGAAAATAAAATTGATGATTATATCTTCTTTAATTTTACAATATGTGGTGTCTTGTGGATTCAGACAGGCATTTGAACAAGCAAGAAGAGATGTTAGCTGTGTTTTTGCCAAGTCTACTGATGTGGACATTGAGAAGATTAAGGAGTCAAAATACTTCCAAGCTTTCATCAACAACTCCAAAGCAAATGTTGCTAATAGTTTGGTATGAATGTCTTTGGTTATATTATTCATTGTCATCTTCATATCTACAGGTTAATCTTTTGTATGAAAAAGAATGTAAGCTGTATTTTTAAGTCAACTAAGAATTGATCGCAAAGAATAGCAAAAACAATTATCTCCACATCTTTGTTTCGAAAATATATTTACTTACGATCTGTTCGTTAGGGCATTTTTTTTCTTGATAGATAAATGGTACATCATCATGCAAGAATGGTCCTAATGGTTACACTGTCCAGGATGACCAATCAGGGTTGCTTGATGTACACGATAAGTCGAGCGCCATTCGAGCAAAGCTTATGACCCAGACAAAGATAACATCAATCTTTGGCAATAAAGCCTCAAAGCCAGAAACTAGTGTTTCTCATATGAAAGTTCAGAATTGTCAAAGCAATGTCTATCAGGAGTGCATTCATATTGACAATGAAAAAACCAGTAACAATATACTTTCCAGCAACAAAGATGGCCCTATTTCTATACAACCTGAAGCATTAGAAAAATCACATGGAATATCTTTGAAATCAAAGCGCCGGCACTTGGAATTTACAAGCCCAATCTGTGAAAACGCAAAGTCTCCATCAAGCAATAAAGAAACTAATTTGGATACTTCTTGCCATGGATTCGTGACTGCAAGGACAAAATTGGTGATTTTTTGACAGGAACTTGGCTTTTTTATTTTCATAATTTCAAGATCAATTGCGCATATGTGCTTGCCTTTTTAGTTTGATTGTAATCACTTGTTAATTCACCCACATTGGTATTAGTCAGCATGATGCAAACATATTTGGCTTCATCTGTTATATCTTCATCACTATATGGTGCACCATGATTGTATCTCTATTTTCACTTCTTTTTTACCTGCTTCTTAGTTACATTGGTTTATCAGTGTTATGTAGATGAAACATAGTTATATTACCATCATGTACACCGTTAGAAATTGGAGCAACTTTCATCAAGGTGGTTGCGGGGTGAAATGTTTTGCTTAATGAACTGTAACTTTAGACAATTTCTCTTCATGCAGAGATCAATCATCTGCTGCAAGGAGCAAGAAAGCTTACAATGACCTCTTTTGGTTCTCTCATCTTATCCATCTGAGGATGTGTTAGTTTGTATTAATTGCCTAGGCTTTTAATATGATCATTTTCTAGATTATCTCTTTTTCGGTTGGCATCATGTATCTTTTAGCTGAAACTGTCAATTTTTATGTGAAATGTCTAAAATCAGTAATATGCATGTGAGCTTTCATATTGACAGAGGCACACTTTGTTGATTTTTTCTTTTATTTATTTTTCTTTCTATTCTCAGGAAGTAGTAGATTTTATGATTCATCCTTAGAGATTTACTATAAATTGTTGATGATTATTCCTAGGCAGGTCTTCGCTTCTGCTTTCTGATTCTTCGATCCATCACTCCAAATATATGATAAAAAAGGTTTAATTGAAGATGTTTAGCACTTGAACGTGGAACTCTATTTACAATTCGTTATTCCAATCTAATATTCATTGTTTTATAATCACCAACTTGTCTTTCATCTCATTACATGACAAATTTTCTCCTTTGAATTGTCACCTTCAGTTCATTTAAGCATAATACGAAAGGACATGTAGGTATCCCTTCTAAATCATTTCACTTTCTCTCTCTTTTTCATTTTTACCTTTGTTTTTGTACTTTGTAGGAAATGGAAGCTAGGCAAAGAGCTAGTTTGGCAAGTTCGCACAGTGCCACCATGTCCCCACAAACTGATAAAAGTTCTTATGGGAACACAAGAAACTATGGTATGAGGTATGGCAATGTTGCCCGCCGCGGTGTTCGAGGTAACTTCGTGCCACCTATCAGATCTGCTGGAGGAAATACTGGTGGTATAAGTAACTCAAAGATTTCAGGGAAGTGTGATGATGCCCTGGAGGATTCAACAAGAAAATGGTTCGTGCATTTCTTTATTACTAGATGCTTTGTTGGAGTATAAATTTGTATAGATGAATCGATATCATCTTTTTCTTAGTTATCTATTTGCTGCCGGTCTCTATGCTTCTATATGTTTTACTAATATTGATTTTTGACAACAATATCTATTCTTATTTTTTATGTTATTTCTGTCAATGCTTGTATATGTTAATATTACTGTCCGGCATATCATATGTAGAAAGTTCCATCTTTTAGGTAATTATAAAACATTCTCTTTTGAATTAGTGCAGACTCTTATGCCTTACATAACTTTAATGGTAGTTGATTATATCAAACTTTGGCGATACAATGTGGAAACTTCGCTTGTGTGCCTAAGATGAATGTTCGCTTGCTTTGTGCAATTGCAGTTTGCAAGGAAATGATGTCAGAATTTGGGGAGTTAGGAGATAAATGTAATATAGAAAGAACAAGGAGAAAAGATGGAATCTTGGACATGCCAACCATTTACGTGGAGGGGATAAAGTTTTCTTTGTAGTGCTTAGGAGGCGATGAAGGTGGTCTTCATGGTTGTCTAGGTTATGCCCCACAATCCCACCACCTTGGATCATGGGCAACCCATCGTTCAAGATAGAGTAGTGGGTGACTTTAGAGCCTGGATTGAACTTGGTCAGGTTAGTTAATAGTGGGATGAAAGCTAGATTTTTTTTAGTTAAAAGAAACTTTTTTTTTGTTGATATGGACCTAGGTCTCCCTAGAATTAGTGTTGTGAAATCCACCTCTGGTTGGATCAAGTGGTGTAGTTTCAATAAGGCTTGGATGTGTGATAGGTGGTAATAGGCGGATATGGATATGATTGTGATGCTTGGAATACTATATAATGCCATGCTAAGCATTTTAATGTGCAATTGGCATGGTTTTTATTTTGATTTGCCATCTTGAAATGCAATGTCTTATAAAGTACTTGACACTTAGTATAATGTGATGGTCTGTATTTGTTGCAAATAATGAGTGACGTTATCCTTCTTTTAAGATGAAGGTTTAGTCAAGCTAGGAAAGCCATAACCACTCTTCACCCTCTTTTTTTATGATGTTGTTTCATTACTCAAAACCTTTATGCTTTTTTGCTCCCTTTGTCTTTACTTCAACTCGTTTCGATTTCTCGTGAAATTCACTTTCCATCCTTATCATTGAAGAATCCTCTCAACCTGACATTTCCTATCTCGAGGTCATCAAACTAGTTATCAATGAGGCAGACACGAAGATCTTCAAAAGGTTGCTTAAGATGACCAAAATGTGCGTTGCAGCCTGGAGGGAGATATCCATAAGTAACCTTACAAACTTGTCCGACTTTATCACCAACTTCAACACTTTGTTGTAATTCACTCTTCATTGGTTGCAAAAGAGGCTTAATTGTATATATAGAGGCTTCAAGAACCAATGTAGTCCTACATCTTCATCAATAGTTCTAAGGTCGGTAAACCTAAGTAAAGCTGGGAAAGCCAAAGCCACTCTTCACCCTCTTCTTTTATGATGTTGTTTCATTACTCAGAACCTTTATGATTCTTTGCTCCCTTCGTCTTTACTTCAACTGATTTCAATTTCTCATGAAGTTCACTTTCCATCCTTATCATTGTAGAATCCTCGTAGACTCACATCTCCTATCTTGAGGTCATCAAACTAGTTATCAATGAGCTAGACCCAAAGATCCTCAAAAGGTTGCTTAAGATAACCAAAATGTGCATTGCAGCCTGGAAGGAGATATCCACGGGTAATCTTAAAACCTTGTCTGACTTGATTACCAACTTCAGTCATAATTCACTTTTCGTTGGTTGTAAAAGAGGCTTAATTGTATATAGAGGCTTCAAGAACCAATGTAGTCTACCTCTTCATTAATAGTTCTAAGGTAGGTGAACCTCACTCAAGCTGGGAAAGCCAAAACCACTATTCACCCACTTCTTGTATGATGTTTCATTACTCAGAACCTTTATGCTTCTTTGCTCTCTTCGTCTTTACTTCAACTTGTTTCAATTTCTCATGAAGTTCACTTTCCATCCTTATCATTGTGGAATGCTCTCCGCTTGATATCTCCTTTCTTGAGGTCATTAAATTAGTTATCAATGAGGTAGACCCGAAGATCCTCAAAAGGTTGCTTAAGATGACCAAAATGTGGCGTTGTAACCTGGAAGGAGATATCCATGGGTAACCTTAGAACCTTGTCCAACTTGATCATCAACTTCAGCATTTTGTTGTTCACTCTTCGTTGGTTGCAAAAGAGGCTTAACTGTATATGGAGGCTTCAAGAACCAGTGTAGTCTACATCTTCATCAATGACTCTAAAACTGGTGCTGAGGTTAAAAAATTATGGTTAGATTTAGGGTTTATTTTAAAAGTTTAGAGTTTTAAATATCTATAAGTTTGTTTAATTTTTAAAGGGCATTTTCCCAAAGGGTGCACTTGGGTTTTGAAATTTCCCAAAAGGTGCAATATTATTTCATATTACCCCAAAAGGCGCACTTCTTTCTCAAAATATCCTTTTTATTAAAAAAACAAAAAATCCCCTGTGGCAATTGTGTAGTCAGGCATTTGCGGCCGCGCGGGGCTACCGGACCACAAGGGAATTTATTTATTTATTTTTAAAATTTTTTAATAAGAAGGGTATTTTGGGAAAGAAGTATGCCCTTTGGGAAATATTAAACTATGATGCGCCTTTGAGGAAATTTCAAAACCCAAGTGCGTCCGTAGGGAAAATGCTCTTTTAAATGTTCAAAATTTGTTATGATGTTTAGAGATATGTTAGACAATATTATAGACTACTTGGTCTTATGAGTTTTTCGTAGTCTTGTGGCATTTCTCATGGTAGTTCTAGCAAAATGTCCTAGTGTTTCCTCACCTTGCTCGTTTAATTTTGCGACTCAAAGGGATGGAAAACCTTCCCCTTTATGTGCTCTATAATGCTTCCAGTGTTTTCCCTTAGAAATTAGCCAAGTTTCCACTTGTATCCTGTCAATTTCAAGCCGTAAGTCATGTTGAGGATGAACAAGAAGCAATGAGATGTTTCTTTATATCTGCAACAACTAGGAGTGGAATTCTAACCACTTGATGTTTAAGAACATGGCCACTATGTCCATCATGTAGTCTTGTGGAACAAAGTTTTTAGCAGAGGTAAAGTCATAGTATTTGAAACTTATTACTAAGATAAACAGCAGCTTTTCATGGGATGATATGGTTTTCCAAGTTTGATCCATCTGGTGAGTTTTTGGCTTTTGCAAAATCTGTCTTGTTTTTCTGTGTTAATATTTCCCTTTTTCATACTACACATAAGATAGCATGGATTTTACTCATTTAGACAGGTCCCTATGAGCCCCCAATTAAAGAGATACCCAAGAAGAGTAAGAGAAATAGGAAACTTATCTTCCTTAAAGAGGGGAAGAAGAAAATCCAGCACAGGCACCAAGCTGGTAGAGGCATGGCACTTTAGTAGTCTGAGGTTCATGCCAAATTTTCTACCAAAGTCTATAGCACTTAAAGCTGAAACTGGGTAGCATTGGGTTTTAGCAATAAACATTGGGGTATATGGTTGAATCTTGGTTTGTGGATAATGAGTAAAATTTATTACATATTATAAAAATATAGTTATATTGTTATACAATTAGTCAGGTATAACTAATATATAATCATATTCGATATGATATTTGATATATTGTATGGTAAACTGCTTTGGGTTTGAGATTTTCAGAGTTTTAGATATAAGTTTATGGCACAACATGGACTTGTAAGTTCGATAAAATGACTAGAACTGAAACTCAAAAAAAATCTGATTATCAGATGGCTCGATTTGTTTTTTTTTTTTGAGTCAAGTTGGATATGTCAGGTTTTCGCCCACCCCTAACTGGCATGGTGCAAGTCATTCAACCTAGCATCGGCAGCACTTTAGCTTTTGGGTCAAGGAGAAAGGCCTTTGCACAGAGTGGGAAGGCTGCTCTTCGGAGCTAATGGGAATGATTCATCTAAAGCCCACGTAAGGGAAAGCTGCTCTTAGGATCCAATAGGAATGACTCATCTAAAGCCCCTTGTTTCTACCAACGATTCCATTAAAGAAGCTCTGAACAAAATTTGTTGAGGTGGTACTCTTGCAGAAATATCAGCAAGTGGTTCCTTTAGCACATAGTCATAGGTAGGGGGGCCCTAGGTGAGCACAATTGTTAAGAAGTGTACAAGATAAGTGACTGTCGATGAGCGTTCAATGGGGCTGATTGAAGATGCAAGGTTGACTGGGCTATCACGCTTCGGGGTTTAATCTTCACTTACTAAGAGGTACCTCATTTGGTGACAGGGTGATAATAGGGAACCAAGAGCCATGCAAACAATTACTAAGTCAAGATAATCAAGAAATTCAACCAACTATATATATATTTATTTATTTTCTAAGAAATACAATGAAACTGTACAGTCTAATAAGATCATATGAATAGAAACAAAAGTACAACGAAATAAAATCAAACCCAGAATGAGTAGGTCAATATCTCCGAACAACTCTAAGTATTAGTTGAAACCAACTATAATTTGAAAGCCACCTTTGTCTGCAAAATTGAATGCCAAGGAAAAAAACAAAAAATAGGCGTAAATTTGCTAAGTGGGTAAATAGAAAAGATGTGTATGCATTTATTTTTAACTAATTAAGAGATCAAGAAAAATGAGGCAAGTCATAATTTTATTATACAACTTTAGAGTCTCATTTGAGTTCTTTAATATATATATATATATATAGTCAAATTATTTTTCTTCATTTCAATTATTTATCAACATTTAGAATCACTAATATTTCTTTAAATTATCAAACTTTTTTATCCTAAGTTTAAAGATATATTTTTTTAATGATCATTATTCAATCATCACCTATAAATTTGTCACTAATAATATATTTATAATAAATTTATCACATATAAATCCACTAAGATGTGAATTGGAGCCGCTATCTTTAGAGTATAATGTCATCTAACGTATAGGCTAAAGTCCTCATTGGCGACCGCTTGCTATTACAACCATACGTAGGTGATTAGGCACTTTGATATAAGGTTAGGCTTTGATATAAAGTTGAGTTCAGAATTTTCATTTTTTATTTTTTTTCTCCAATTAAACTTATTATTGTTTCGCTTTAATTTTTTACACCACAATTATTCTATTCTAGTTTATATCTTATCGATTAGTCTAACCTAAACGACTAACCTAAATGAACATTTTAATATATGCTATGCTAATGTACTGTATCTCCAGGTGTGAGGTACAATATAAAAAAATACAAATATCAACATCTTAGTCAATAAATAGCATGAAAGGTAAAGTAGTTTTAATGATAGATATAAACTGTAGAGCAAGTTAGAGTATCCATTTTAATTTCTAAAACAAATCTTCCCATGTTAATCCTTATATGAAACTCATATGTGAATACGAAAGAATATCAATCATTCAACCCCCAATAGTTTATTTCATTTTAAAACTCAATTTCACTATTTTAAGTATTATTTTAATCTTTTTTTTAAAAAAAAATAGTTATAAAAGCACATATACATGTAATCATTTTGTGTTATTTATTTATGCACAAGGGGATATGTAAAGAAATCAAAGGATAATTTACCCACCTCTAGTACAACAAAAGATTCGAGTATCTGAAAATAAATGTGCTCCACTCGAATAAGTGTCTACAAATATAACATGAAAAATGACTCAAAAAATTCAAAATAAATCTCTAATAATGGTAATGGCATAAAAAAAATCTAAAAATTCACTAAATTCAAAGTTGATGGATCCAATCTTGATCTTACTATCTCAATATAATTCTAATTTCACGAGACACCTACTACTATCAAATAGTAATTTATTTTCCCATCCTAAACTAGATATGCCAACCTAAAATAGAAATATAATAAAATAATTTATATTGCAACTTTCTCTCAATCGACGAAACAAAGTAGGTGTTTCATTGATATGAAATGCTCGAGCCAATCAAACTTAAATAACATGTCATAATTAGTCCGAATTAATCAATTGTTTACCAATATCAACCATACAATTATTCATGGAGGCTTACCTTTCAAGTGGTGGTGGTGGTGCATGACAAGAAGAGAGGAGAGGAGAGGAGGTTAAGGGAATCAAGAGAGGAAGAGGAAGAGAGAGGTTTTGGATGGTTAAGGTTTTGGTATATGAATTTGGATAATTGAGGTTTTTGTGGATGTGAATCCAAGCATACCAAGCTCTTGTAATAAATTCATCACATATTTTCTTTAAGACAAGAATGTTTCTTGAGAACTTTGTAAGCAACTTCTACTCCAAGAAAGTTCTACAACCCCAAATCTTTAATAATAAATTTCTCTTTGATACTTTTTGACATCTATGATATCCTACACATCATTTTGTGCTATACATATGTCATGAATATAAATTGCTAAAGTTGGGATTTTTGTAGTATTGTGTCGAAGAAAAGATGAATGATCAACTTTGGTACACTTAAGATCTACTTGCATAACTTTTTGAGAGAGCTTCTCAAACCACAATTGGGGACTTTGTTTGACGCTATAAACTCTTCTTGAGCAATATAACATGGACAGGTTGCTTATATAAACTTATTTAGAAAGGTCACCATAGAGAAAAATATTTTTGATGTCCATATTAGCTCTAATTTATTTCTAGTGAAAATAATATATAGATTGAGTTGAGATGAGCAACATATGAGAATGTCTCAATACACTCTACTCCATGCATTTGTGTGTATCCGTTGGCTGCTAGTCTTGTTTTATAGCGATCAATTTTCCCATCAGGAAACTATTTAATTCTGAATACCCATCAACAAATATGGGTTTGCACCAGCTGGAAGATGGAAGATCCCATATCCCCTATGTGTTAGAAGAACAGACCTTTCCTCATGAATCTGCAATTGAAGTTGTTGATGGAGGTCATGAATTTGAAAATGTCCCTGTATGTTGACAATATACTTGCATGGAGAATTAATGGATGGTTCTAGTGGAGGGGTAAATATGTCTGGTAGTGGGAATGGTATAGATACAGAAAGTGATATTGAAGAATCTAAGAAATATGGTGTAGTTTCAAGAAAAGTTATGCCACAGAGATATAAAAGTGATGAAACATTGGATCGTAATAATTATGGCATTTTTTGGTGCGAGAGTATCAAGGAAAGCACAATGATTCACATCTGAATACTACCGTTTAAATATCATCACTCATCATGTCTGTAAAATTATCATGAAATGCTTACTTCCTATGGATGTATTTCAGAATCAAGATCCAGCTTCTTAACCTATGGACTCCTACAGAAAAGTTTCTGCCTGCTAGAGTTATCAACTATCTACAACCATCTAGCAAATCTCCTAAGGTGGGAACTTTGGAATTGCTTCTAAAGAAATGTATTAATTATAGATGTGTTTTGTTTTTTAAATTTATTTTGTTATATTTTTAATTGGTTAAACCCACAGTAGGATTGAAAATCTCAAATGCATGTACTGCTGAAGAGTATTATGTATCCACAAATTCAGGATACAGTGTAGTCCAAGTTTTGAGTTCTTACTCATTCTGCGCTTACTTGTGTTTTGAGCTTTTATTTCAGCTTAGAATTGTTGTGTGGTCCTGATGGTGAGCTTCCAGAGAAGTTACGGAACTTGGAACCTCATCTAATTGAACATATAAGTAATGAGATAATGGATAAAGACCCCAATGTTCGATGGGATGATATAGGTAACTACAACAACTAGAAAATAGCTTTATCATGGTTTCCTGAATTTTCCTAATGGTATATATACACCATTACAATATTGCAGCTGGCTTGGAGCATGCTAAGAAATGTGTAACGGAGATGGTGATATGGCCACTTTTACGACCTGACATATTTCATGGTTGTCGTTCTCCAGGAAGAGGTCTGCTGTTATTCGGTCCTCCTGTAAGTAGACTTTAATATCTACACACACTACAATTGCTGCTTGAGATTCTGGCTACTGACTATATGTGAATAGGGGACCGGCAAAACAATGATTGGAAAAGCTATTGCTGGAGAGGCAAAGGCAACCTTTTTCTACATATCAGCAAGTTCTTTAACAAGCAAATGGGTATTGAATTCCTTCTGATCTTTGTCCTGCTAGGTCGATCTGGCATATAAGTGGAGATGCAGTAGCAATAGCATAGACAATATGACTAGGATTTTCTTTTTTACAACATAGCAATCTGCTTCAAATTAGTCTCATAGCTAGCACAGTAGGACCTTAGTGAATTGACTATGTTAGAGTTTTCAATTCTTCATCAGAGCCATATTATGGATGTTTATTAGACAAACTACAAGCAATTGGTCTAATCATTTGTCCATCTCGTTCAAAAAACTAAGCAAACTAAATCTCTTCAGGGAGTTGACTAAGGTACTTGAAGAAAGTTTTGATTCATATCCAAGAAGCATATTATTATTATAGTATTTAAGCTGCAGTTAATATTGATGACAAACAATCTGAAGTATGATGTGGTTTTAAGAATAAACAAATATTTGGTCTTCTGAGGGTTTAAAAAATTGGAAGTTTTAGATTCTATAAGTTTTTATTTTGAAGTAATTCAGACAAAGTAGAGAAATTTATATTTTATTTTGTAGCAAAATATTTAGGGATTGTCTATTTGTTTACCACATTTGTTTATCTGATAATGTAGATTGGTGAAGGTGAAAAGTTGGTCAGAGCACTTTTTGGAGTTGCTAGCTGTCGTCAGCCTGCTGTCATCTTTGTGGATGAAATCGACTCTCTACTATCACAGGTCTCATCTGACAAAATGATTTGTATGACAAAACAATATGATCTTTAATTAATACTCTTTTTTGCATCACAGCGCAAGTCTGAAGGTGAGCATGAGTCAAGTAGGCGGCTAAAAACACAGTTTTTGATTGAAATGGAAGGTTTTGACAGTGGAGATGAACAGATTCTGCTTGTAGGTAAAGCTTCCATCTTTGAACTTTGTTTATCATAGTATTTGAATTTCTTGTGCTATTTCCAATTTACATAAATAAGCTTCACGAACTGGAACATAAAGTAGTCAGCAATATTAAGTTGGATGTTGACTTGATAAATTTCAGGAGCCACAAATCGGCCTCAGGAACTTGATGAGGCAGCTCGTAGGCGATTGACTAAACGCTTATATATACCCCTTCCATCAGCAGGTGGAATTTATTGTCTTGTTTTTTCTGGTTATGCTATTAAAACATTATTAAAGAATTACGTCGCCCTTACCTTTGGTTTGAAGAAGCAAGAACTTGGATTATTCGAAATCTTTTGATGAAGGATGGGCTATTTAAGCTTTCAGAAGATGACTTGATTGTGATCTGCAAATTGACTGAAGGTGATTAGTTGATTTTTTTTTTTTCTGGAATGTAACTTCAATTGTCAGGTTATGAATGAATTTTTTTATTACTTCAGGTTATTCAGGATCAGACATGAAGAACCTCGTGAAAGATGCATCCATGGGGCCACTTAGAGAAGCCCTGAGTCAGGGTATCGAGATCACAAAACTTAGAAAGGAGGATATGCGGTCTGTCACCCTTCAGGTTAAGGAATCTGATTTTCTATTGTGTTTGAATGATATTTAATGAGTTTGTTTCAGGGTAACTGGATTATGCTATCATACAGGATTTCGAGAAGGCACTGCAAGAGGTTAGACCTTCTGTTTCTTTAAATGAGATGGGCATCTACGAGGAGTGGAACAAACAATTTGGGAGCTTATCAATATAGACATCCAAAGAGCAAATGTTTCAGTAAGTACCAGACGTGGGCTACATCTTTGCAGCGGCTAAGTTCTGATCCTCCGAAGTTGAGTTTCTCGACTCTTGTCCACGAGACAAAAAAACAACCAAGAGCGAGAATTCTTGGATGGTTTTATAGTTTTTATCCTTAAAAGGGCCTTATGGGGGTATTCGACTGATGCCTCAATACCTTCCCAGTTGTTGGGAACATAAATATCTTCAAGGGCCTTCTTGTGTATTCTGCTGATGCCATCATAGTTTTTTCTGTTGTTAAGAACACGAATTTTGTGGAGCCTATAATTTTTTATATCATGCACTACAGCTACTTGTATTATCGAGTTTCTATACTTTTCATGTTAGATCATGTACTACTAAATCGACGACTATGATGAATTTGAGTATCTACAATAACAAAAGGATGCAGGCACTATGCACACTTGCCACTAAGGATTAATTAAGCTTTCCGCGTGAAGGTGAAGGATGCAAACAATGGTACATCATGTTGAAAAAATATAAATGAAAATATAATTTATGGGCATTAATTCTACATCAGAAGAGTGATATTAAGATTGATATATGACGTAGAAAGGGTATAAATCGGTTCAAATTATATTAACTCAAAGATTCTTGTGAACGTTATCACACGTAACGAAGTGTGGTCACAGTGTTTCTATATGAATCAGCAACATTTGTCATGAGTTTCTTTTGCAGGCTAAACTCGCGTGGCTCAGCTACAAGCGCGCCACAAGATGCGCCATATGTCGTTACATGCTTTTGCATGCAAAATCATATTGTGTTGCTTTGCTTAACGCCACCTGTCTTAGCATAAGGCCCCACCTGTTCAAGTGCAACGTGGGTTGCATGCTTCAACCCATGTAGCTTGCCACATGCCATTGTATGTTGATGGCTACGTTGTTAAGCGCTTCTTCATAAAGGAGGAATCTCTTGATATGCAAAAGTGAAATTCTGTGTGAAAATAGCAGACGTGGACATATTAATTATGATCTATGACGTAGATTAAATAATATATAAAATATATTTATATAGATATGAATTAATATTTATCGAAAAGTCTAAGATGAAAGTATTTTTCAAATAGAGTATTTTAGGGTGATAGAAATAATATACATAATGAATTATATATAATCAGACTTAACCTACGTAGTAAACAAGCTGAGTAAATACATGAATAATTTCAGTGTTAAGTATTAAAAAGAGATAACAAAAGTACTGAGGTACTTGCGATATACTCGTGATTATAAACTGCATTACAAAAGATATCCTACTGTGATCAAAGGATACAATGACATGAATTAGATATCGGACATGAATGTTTCTTAATCCACAAGTGGATATGTATTTACTTTGAAAAGTATAATAATTTCATGAAAATCTTCTAAGCAAACCGTAATAACTAGATCCACTATGGAGTCAGAATTTGTAACTCTTGACAAATATGGAGAAGAGGATGAATGATTACGATTATTCTTAGAAGATGTTCCTAGATAATCGAAACCTGTGTTGGCAATTTGCATACATTATGATAGTCAATCGATATTTGGCCGGGCATAAAGTCATATGTATAATGATAAGTCTTGACATATACATCCTAGATATAATATCATTAGACAACTACTTCCAACAGGAGTTATCACTGTTGACTATCTACAGTCAAAGGATAACATAGCGGATCCACTAACCAAAGAGTTAAACAGAGAGTTAGTTGCAAACTCACCACAAAGAATAAGCTTGATGGTAGTGTTGATGCCGACTGTAGGTGCAAAAGAAACCCAACCTATACTGACTGGAGATCCCAAGAACTAGGTTCAAAGGGACAACTTAACTGCACTGAAAGACAATCACTGTGGGGAAACGACCCAATGAATCAGTGACCAAATGAAGGGTAATCATTCCTGCTTTTAATGATCAAAATGGAGTAATGAAAAATACTCTTGAGAGATCACCTATGTGAGAAAGAAGTAGGATCGCTTTAAAAAGAATTGAAGGCACAATTCTTAGCGCTTCTCACAAAATCAAATGTGTTCATGTTCATGAACGAACACACTTATGAGACCTATACTATATCAGAGAGAGTCCTGGGTGAGATCTATCCATACTTACATAAACGGTAGAATAATTCAAAGATATCATGTCTACTGATCATCCAGTGAGCAAACATATTTTCATAAGGGAAGATTCAAAGTGTAACACCTATCTATCTTATACATGACTCAACTGTTGGAGGCTATCATATACTTTGTTTCCATTCATATGGGGATTGTTGGAAAAATGTGAATGAAAACACGACTTATGGGTATTAGTCCCACATCGAAAGAGTGACATTAAGGCTGGTATATAGTACAGAGGAAGTGTAAATCTAGGGCCAAGATTACACCAATCCAAGGGTTCTTGTGTGAACGCTATGGCATGCAGTGAACCACGGTCAAGGCACAGTGTGGCCACGTGAATCAACAACATTAGACTCAAACATATACACAGAAGAGCTTTCAACTTTATTTATCTTAGGCCGAATGATTATTACATTGAGTTTAAACAACCCATCATTTACATAACCTTTTCATATAAACATTCCATGTTTGGACAACACAACCTTGTCTGACTCAAACACAATCCGGAACCCATGCTTGCTAAGAAGCGATCC
>JBBUKS010487461.1:0-15753 GCA_038050645.1 Hedychium gardnerianum
ATTTGATTATTTAAATTTTTTACTTGTTTGATTGGTTATTGAGCTTGATAATTCAAATTTATTTATTTATTTTATTTATTTAGTATGTTGATAAAAGTTTTATTAATGAATATGATTGTTCATGAACGTTGTTCGCGAACGTTAACGAGCTGAATACATATATGTTCAAGCTTGTTTGTTTAGTTTAACGAGTTGTTCAAGCTTGTTTGTTTAATTAATCTTGTATATATTGAATAAACATAAACAAACTCTTATCGAACTAAACACCAAATTTATTCGTGAATGTTTGATTCAATTATAACCCCAATCATATTAGAATCCGTCTTCTATATTTTTTGAACAATCCTAATCAATTTGAGAAAGTTATAAAAAATGTAGATGATAAATGCAATTTGGTTAAACTTTTGAGGTCAAAAGAAAACGTTTCGAAGTTCTGGGATAAAATTGTAATTTTGTCTATACTGGCACCGCGTCACGAATTGGGATACGTTCCGCAGCCATCCTTCTCCCCTCCCGATCGGAGATCGCCGCCAGTGGCGCCGGATCTCGCTCTTCTTCCTCGTCCTCTCCTTCGAAGAGTAGAAGCATCCTGGTAATTGTATCCTTAGGCAGAAGCATTGCTATTGCTTGATCTCGACCAAATCCGGGAGTTAGCTTCCTGTACTCGCGATTCAGCAGAATCCTAACGAAGATTTGAATAATTTTCTTGTAAGGAGTAATTTTTGTTTTAAAAGGAAGTGAATTCGATCGATAATAGTGTAAGATTGAAACTTTTGAGTATTTGGGTTCGGCTGCAGCAAAAGATGCAGGATGGTGCTGATATCAGCAATCTTCCCATCGACATCGCTTTCGCTCGTCTTGGAGGTCTCCTTCTGTCTATTTCTCTCCTGTTTTCTGCTCCTTTTACTTATTTCTTTTTTGCCTTCGATTTCCATGTTGTGGTCTGTCTTTCAGCAATCGCTCCATGTTTCCCTTTATTTTCCTCGTATTTTTAATTTTTTGAAGTATGAAATTCTGTTGATTTAGAATGGCTGGTGGACCGGAAGAGGATCCCTCAAGATTGGAGGAAGCGGCTGAGTTCGATCAAGTCTCGTATCTCGTCTGCGCTTTCATCACTGCCTAGGGATTTGGATCCCTTCTTCCAAACCCTAGACCTTGAAGGTAACTTTCCTTGTTTCCTTTCCTCAAGCATTCGACATAAACATCAGATTGTTTGATCCTGAAATTGTGCCTACAGAGGGATTGCGTTACCAAAAGTTAATACTTTGAACTTAGGAGTGTTCATCAAATAGCATCATATTGTTAGGGAAGAAGGTGCTTTTGTTGCATGTCGATTTACCTATAACTGCATTGTGATGGAAGCATAAGGACTACAAAATAAGTTCCTTAGTGGTTATTCCCCTAAAACTATCCATCCTGACAATATAATGCCTTTTCAAACCAATTTGGAAGCTTCGTGTTGCTTATGTTGCTTCATATCAGCCTGAAAATAGTAATTTCAAATGTGTTGGTTAAAAACAAATATTTGGATGATGTTGGCTATGGGTGTTGCTGGGAGCTCAAGGTTGGAAGGTGCCATCACCCTTCATCAAAATTGTAAAATAATTACTAAATTAGTAAATTGTGAAGGATAGTTATCTAGAAAGGTATATAAGCTCCTGATTTATTTCCTTATGCCTATTTATTGTTTCTATTTGTATAACCCTAATTCCCAGCAGGCAACATAAGATGAATGGTTATAGATTTGGATTGAGGGGGACAGAAAGGTAGAATGCTTGTATATTAAACTGTTTTTCAAATAGGTACACACACCGAAGCTCAGCAGTATTGGGATGTTTTCTGAGTGAAGGATACTTGAACTATGATGAGAAAGTATATTTAATTTTTGTTATCCTTTCTAATGAGTTGTGCAAATTTATTTTCAGGATTAGAGTATCTAGAAGTAAAGCAAGTATATAAGATTCTTCTAAATTGTACCTCAGAAAGTCGTAATATTTTTGGAAGACTGTCAGGTTCTGCTGTAAGTTTTATGGACAAATCTTTGTTTCAACAATGCATTTTTATTAAGATTAGAGCATAATCCAGCACCCTGCAGGGAGAATGGGAGTCAATTGTGCGCTCTTTTGAGAAGGACCATATTTTTCTAGGCGAGGCTGCTCAAATTATGGTTCAGAATGTTAACTATGAAATGTATGCTGCATTTTGGATATGAACTCTGTGTAAATTATTTGGCATACTTTTTTCACTAATTTTGGTTGAATTCTGGTTGAAGTCCATATCTGAAAAGACAAATGCAAAAAGTTCAACAACAATTAGTTGAACTAGATCGCAAGGAAGCTGATATTAAGAGAAATGCTTCTCTATCTGCTGCTAAATATTCTGAAGCTTGTCAAGAGCTTGGGCTACAGGTCATATTTCATAACTTAAAGATAAATGTGCAGTTATTTTTGTCTGCTTTATCTTGTTCTTTGATCTTTTTATGGCTTTTGATCCTACAAATGAGGTTTTTGTCACTGATTTTCCAATTTAAAAATTCAAACTTTTTCTCATCTCTACAGGGGGAAAATGTAAGGTTGGAACTTCTAGAGGCTACCAAGATTCTCCCTTCTATCTTCAGTGAAATTTTGCAAGTTCTTAACAACGATTCCATTTTGAAGGCTATGAATTATTATCAGGATTTTGTTAGAGACGTTCATACAGAGAAAGAGGTCTGCAACTAAAAATTAACTTTTCATACTGCTGCAATCAAATAAGATTTCTTGGTATCTTCATGCCTCATCTTTTCTCGTGTTGCAGAAATTTCCTAGTGATGTGCTTCAAAATCTTAGACACCTTCATGAAAATCCACCATCTGTTCATGTGTCGATGTCTGCTGAGGTCCAAAATTCTCTTAGCGGTACGTCACAGGCTGATGTAGGCCATTTCCAAACTGGTGAACCAATGGATGCTGATCTTTCCATGGGTGGTATTGACTGGAATATTTCAGTAGATGATGCCCAAATTGACTGGGATATTGGGACTGTTGAACAGGTTGAAGAATCAGATAATGGCTTTGGCTCTTACGAACTAGTTGATTATAGTGCAGACTATCAAGAATCTGAAAATGGTAAAGCTATGCTAGTTGATGAGTCATCATTAAAAACAGCAGAGGAGGAGGCTGCTGTCCCTGCTGATTCAGGGTCAGGAATATGCTCAGATGCAGGTCTTAAAAAATCACAATTTGCTACACTCGAAGATTCTGTTGTACAAGATGCAGGAGTAGAATCCCAACAAATTGCAGGAGAGAAATCACAACCTAGTGGATTAGATGAAGAGAGAAGTCCATTCTTGGAGACAGAGTATAGGAATAAGATACTTGATGATCTATTTGAGGTATTCTGCCTTATTTATCACAACTCATGTTTGTTATCTATGTTATTTGGTGATTGCATTTTGTGTGTTTCTACTTCCAATTTTCCATTTTCTCCCCCTATTTATATTGAAAAGATTCTCAATTTTCTTTAGTGTTAGGACTTTGAACTGGTTGATCTGTTTTCTCAGATTATTGTGATCCTAACATATTGTGAACACTTTAGCAAGCTTGAAGTTTTACCCATATTTAGTTGCCCTGTTGATGAGAACTACTTAACTGCCATATTCTTTCTCACAAAACTATTTTCTAATGATCAGAATTCTATATAACATAACAAACTGATGCAATTAATAACTGAGCAATTTATTACAATTCAAGTTTGTATAGCTAGACATGGGGATACATAACAAATTCCAGCTGGTTCTTCAATCACTCGTAGTTAAATATCAGTTCGTTCGAATAATTTGGTACTTTGGAGATGATTTCATGTTGGTATAACATTTATTGATGTTTCTTTGCACTTAAAAACTAGGTTTGTAATTGGGTTCGTTAATTTTACCAGGTGAAATCTTTTCTAAATCAGCGATTGGTAGAGATGACAAGTGAAGAAAGCTCTTCCTTACAGCAACATGTTCAGGCAGTAGCTCCCCCTGTTTTGCAACAATACTCACTTGATGCAATACAACTGATGATATCACAGATATCGTTGCCCATCTCAATGCTCACAGGCCGCAAAATGCGTGACTTGATTATGATACTCAATTCCAAAAGGCGAGCATTTGCTAGCTTGCCTTAACTTCTTCGACTAGTAGTTTGTGTACTTTCCATTGCAGGTTAGATTGATTTTTCTACTACATTGATATAGGTTTCTAGACAAACTGGTGCTCACATTGGAGGAGAAGAAACAACATGAAGTTAAGCTGCGAGAAAGCTTGAATGATTTATCGATAAGACGCCTAGGGTTACAGAATACATTGTCTTCATCCTGGCCTAAACTTGTGAGTGCTACATTCATGTTTTGACAAAATTTCATTTTTACTCCACAATTTGCTAACTTTTTCATTTAGAATTTGATAAAAATATATTTTATCTTCCATATTACACGCTGAGGTTGCTGACTCTTTTATTTAGCCCCTAAAAATTGTTAAATTACATTTTACATACCATTTTTATCTCCTGGTCTTAACACAAACAAAATTATTTCTTCCTTTTCTTTTAATTCAAGAACTTGGGCCCTTTTCAGGAAGCAGCCGTGGCGAAAACAAGGGAACTAAAACAGCTTTGTGAGTCGACATTGTCCACGATGTTCGAAGGAAGACCCGTCAACATAATTGGAGAGATCAATACACTCATAGCTGCCAGTGTTAGCTCATGACGACATATTCACTGCTCGCCACCATGTCTCCTCCAAGAACCCTAACTGAGGTCTTATTTTCGCGAAGATATGATAAACCAAAAGGATGAACATTCAAAAAGGACAGAAAAATAATGAGGTGAGATGGCAAAAAAAACTTAGACTTTGAGTTGTAAGGGATGAGTTTTGAAGGATGAATATTTAAAATTTATCTTGCCTCTTTAAAGTAAGAAATAGTAAGGTACATTGTCAAATTAGATAATTCAATCAGATGGATCAATTTTATTTCTATGCTACACAAATGGCACAATAGAAGACCATGTCATAACAGGATTCAGTTACAATCTATATAATTTTGTGTGAAAAGGAGAGAAGAGGAAGGTGAATTTGAACTCTTTCTACTATTGCATTTTTATAATTTAGAACTTCTATACAAATTGTAGATGAACTTTAATGTCATGTTTATGCATAGGAGACAAGATAAAGTGTTTGTGAATTGGGAAAAGATAAAAGAGAGGAATGAGAAACAATGAACTTCCATTTTTAGTTTGATTTAAGTGGAAATATATTGGTAAAAAAAACTAGTTCAAACTTTGGTCTTTATTTCCCTCTTTTTCTTTATTCTTTCTTGAGTAAATAAGAATTTGCTATTTATCATTATATAAACAAGACATTCTACTTTTAAAAATTGTTAAAATAATACAATTTGATTTATGAAATATTCTTCTTCACTCTGCCTTGGAGCGGATTTGAAAGTTATTTTAAGATGATACAGTTTTGATCAAAATTATTATTGATGTAGGAGCTTTAATTAAAGTTATATCATATTAGATTAGTTTTGATTAAAATTATATAATTTTGAAGTAATTTTAATTAAAATTGTTTCAAGATGGAATACGTAGGGATATTTTGAGAATTGAGAAATTAAATTATGGATGAAATATTATTTTGATAAATTTTAAAAGACAGTTGCACTTTTAATAATTAGATAAAAGGGCACCTCTTTTAATTTTTTTTTTTCATTTTTTTCTCTTCCTTCCAAAAATGTTTTTTTTTTCATTTTTCTCTTCCTTCCAAAAATGTTTTTTTTAAAAAAAATCCTTAATTTGTTAGATCATCAAAATCTAAGTCTCTTTTATTTTAATATATTCCATTGATGTTAATTTAACATAATTTTAATATATTATTTTGATAACTTTCCACAAATTTAGTGCATCCAATCTCATCGTGTATAATATCAATGGCCCTCTTCGAATCCTGACCGTTGATCTCGTCTTCCGACACAGCATCGCCCAAACACTAAAATGATTTGCTGTTCATTGCATGACAGCAAATATCCCAACAACACTAAATGCCTAAGTGTGGAGTCCACACTCCAAACCTGCACCCTGTCTAGGTTCGAACGCCTGGTATCGCCTCCCAGACTCCTCCTCGAATCCTGGACGTCCATTCCATCCGTCGCGAAATCTAAAGCATCGCGCCGCCGAAAGATCCGCATTTCTGAAAGCTGAAGAGACTTAGATGTCATATCGTAAGCAGGATACACCGCTTCTGCTCGCTACTGACCGAACACGACGACACGTTCAGCGTCGGACGGGTTGCATAAATATGTATCCTGTCTAGATCAGAACAGCTTCGGTTTAACGTCACCTTCCCTAAACCCCTCCCGGTTTCCTTTGAACCTCCATCGTCTTCGTTCGTTGTCGATAAATAGCAGCCATTTCCTCAACTCGCTCTCTTGCAGATCGGTGCAAGGAAGCGAGGCGTGATGGCAGGCGTAGCCTTGAAGATCTCCTTCTCTTCCTCTCCTGCTAGGATCTCTGGGTTCGCCTCGCCTCGACGTCCGACCTGCAATTTCACATCTCTGTCTAGATCCACGTTGTCAAGGGCTTCCCTCAGCGTCCGGAGGGCCTCCTCGGCCTCCACGATCTCGGATACCTTCTCTCGCCTGAAGGAACAAGGGAAGGTAAGTGCGAGAAAATCTTCGCTTCTTTTACTGTTTTGTTTTGGTTCTGGTTCCGGAATCGATGGCAGTTCTTTTTGATGGAATCTAAGTGTTTTGGTCTCGTCTTTTGGTGTTTC
Organism: Hedychium gardnerianum; assembly: GCA_038050645.1. Classification (NCBI taxonomy): domain Eukaryota; kingdom Viridiplantae; phylum Streptophyta; class Magnoliopsida; order Zingiberales; family Zingiberaceae; genus Hedychium; species Hedychium gardnerianum. The sequence continues at coordinate 6,789 of JBBUKS010487461.1, forward strand.
TTCGTTTGGGGAACAAAGGATGAGCAAAGTTTTCTGTTTTGCTGCCTTCGTATTAGTGTGGTAGTCAGAATGTGTCACGGAATTTCTTTCTTTTGATTGATTGATGGAAGCTTTTAATATGTTCTGAAAATTTGTTTTTTGGTAAAGGAGATCAAAGTTGGGAGAAAATTGAAATTTGCTTGTATTTGTTTTATCACTCTGATATCTTGTGATTTTTTTTTTTTTGATTTGTTATTATCCTATAAGCATGATATTGAAGAGAAACCATCGAACGATTGAGAATGTAAAATAGTAATAGCCACCATTTTTCTACTTAGGCACTCTTGTTATAATGTCATATAAAATGTCTTAATCAAGTCCATTTCATCTAATAAGATGACTAAAGATAATTGCACTAGAAAACACCATCAACAGGTCACTTATTTGATCAAACAGAATTTCTCAATCACTTAAAATGTACAAATATAAGATTCAAGTATTTTGTTTGTAAATAGTTGGCTGGTGCTATAACTAAATATATCAAGCTTTGTCCACTAAAATGTTGCAGCTTTTCTTACTAGTTATTTGCGTTTTGTTAGACATCATCACTGATATTGTTTTTACATTTTTGAAGGTATTTTAACTGATTTTGACCATGGTCTATAGGTTGCACTTATACCCTTTATCACTGCTGGAGATCCTGATCTATCCACAACTTCAGAAGCATTGAAAATTCTAGATTCTTCAGGTTCGGACTTGATCGAATTAGGCGTTCCCTACTCTGATCCTTTGGCAGATGGACCTGTAATTCAGGTGCTATATATGATCTCTTCTTTTATATTTGCTGGCTGAATATTTTGTTGGCCACTTACATATCATTTATACTAGGCTGCTGCTACACGTGCATTAGAGAATGGAACAAACTTTGATGGTGTTATATCAATGCTAAGGGAGGTATGAGTAATCTAGTCATTATTTTTTGTAAAGATTCATGAATAAAGATAAAAGTATGGTTCTGTGGTTTATTCTTAATCTGAGCCTTTATTTATCAAAAAGTGGATAATATTGATGTCTTTTACAGTAAAATCATTTGTTACATCTTCTATCCCAAAATGATCTTTAAGCTGTGTGACAATTATTCTAATCACAAGCTAACTTGAATACCTTCAGGGAAAACAAGGATGGATGACTTCTTGTTTTACAATTCTCCAGTTTAAGAAAGATCTTTAATCATGATTTGTTCCGTGTTTACTTTGTGAAATATCTTAAGTTGGCTCGTGAGTCTGAGTCTGCTTTTCATAAAACTGTTGGTCTGATCCTTATTTCTTGTCATTGAAATATGCTTTATCTCTTTGTAAGACTTGTAGGATCACTCTGTTTTATCTGAAAACACTGGTAGATTTGACAGCAGGAATTATTTTTTCCATGATACTGGGAAGAACAATAACCAATCTTATTTGAAGAAACAAAAATATCGTGATGTGGAGGAATATAGAATTACTAATAGATCTCAAGAGAGTGTGGTATCCCATGCTGTTACAATCCATTATGCATGCCAAGATATTGGCAAGACATTGGTTGCATACCAAGTTACCATCTTTCTTTCTGTTACAATGAATAAGCAGACATCAAATTATCTGAAGTGGCAAAATTTTCAGTCTCATTTGTGAATAAATTGTTTGGATAGTTTTTCTCTTCTCCATGTCCTATCAGCTGACTTTTCCATACAAAAATAATGATGTGCTATTCTATTTTCTAAAATTATTACACATGACCTTTTCTCATTTTTTGTCCAACTTCACCAGTAATTTAATTGCTATAAATATCTTTGCAACAATTTTGTTTTTTTTTTGAGATGATTTCTCATGTTGTGCTGCTATAAATAACTTGTCCAAGCAGGTAGTGCCTCAATTATCATGCCCGATTTCTCTCTTCACATATTACAATCCAATCCTAAAGCGTGGCATTGAGAAGTTCATGTCTATTATAGAAGAAGTTGGTGTACGTGGTAATTACTCTATTCTCTTACTCATGCACTAAGCCCCATCTTCTCTTAACATGTAGAATGGTTTCCTTGTTCACATATTTCACTCTTGCAACTTCTGTTTTTGTCCTAGAAGTTTATCTTTTCTTCATTAGGTAGTGTTTTCAATGTATTGTCAAACGAGTTGTTGGTAAATAACTAATGGATGTTACTTTGCAGGGCTTGTTGTGCCCGATGTTCCTTTAGAGGAGAATGAAAGTTTAAGAAAAGAGGCCATTAAGCATAACATTGAGTTGGTATGTCCCTTAGTTTGACATTTGTTTATGAATCTTAAATCTAAATGCACATACACATTCTGACTCATAAAAGAGACTTGTATTTCTGAACTAAAAAGAAAGTGGTGAGGGTCTTTGTTATTTTTCTTTGGAAAAATGAAAATGCTCATACTATTTTTGATACTTTTGTCACTTCAAAATTGTTTACTTAATTTAAAGAGCCTATTTCACTTGGTATCTTACTTTCCAAGAACTTAATAACAGTGTCCAAACAATTACGTATTTCAGTTGATGTTCAAATGCTCGTAAAGTCACATCTGCTGTGGATGGTTTATCATTTTTGTTTTCAAATTGCCATATTGATTGACGTTTTGTTAACCTTTTACAAGCATTTTGCATTCATTTCACATTTGCCTTATCTGAGTTTTATAGTCTTCCACACAACATTACCCTTTTTTCCCCTTTTGACATTGTAGGTTCTGCTTTCTACACCGACCACTCCGCCTGAACGAATGAAAGAAATTGCACAAGCTTCAGAAGGATTCATATACTTGGTAATTTGTTTGATTTTGCTCATGCTCTTAATATCATCAAACATGCCTTGTATCAGAGTATTGCTCAACAAAGCCAACTCTATTATCTTAAAAGTACAAAACTAGAAGTAGAGAGATCTTGCCTCAAACAGTTCATCTGTCACAATGCACACATACATACCGACGGAAAGATTTTGTTTCCAAAAGCTGTATTTTGTATTTAAACTGCTAAACCTTTTATGCTATGTCAAATAGTTGTTTTGCTTATTCAGAAGCCAATTACTCATATTTCCGAATCTTTCGTGCAGGTGGCCACTGTCGGAGTCACTGGTGCTCGTGAATCTGTTAACTCACAAGTACAATCTCTCCTGCAAGAGATTAAAGAGGTTTTCAATCTCATTTCTTTCTGTCATTTTGTACGCAATCTGTTTGCAGCATATCAAAGATAGAAGCTAATACTTCCAGTTTTAATACCTTTTTACATAACAATGACTACGAATCAACTAATTTCCGATGCTTCTGATGCACTCCATACTTATCTGACTCTTTACCTTTTCGCTTTAAAAGAAAGAAAACAGATTTAGCTGTGTTTCAGCTAGGAAGTCATTCAAACTGTGGCTAATGCTTAACTATTCGCAGACAACCCCTAAACCAGTTGCAGTTGGGTTCGGAATATCGAAACCTGAGCATGTCAAGCAGGTCTGTGCACACAATCTGCCACCAGTAATTTCTTTAGCATTTTGAAGCTGAATGCTCTTGATTTACTGGTTCAGTAATCTTATAGGTAGCCGAATGGGGAGCAGATGGTGTGATCGTCGGTAGTGCATTCGTAAGGCTTCTAGGCGAGGCGAAATCCTCCGACGAAGGGCTAAAGCAACTGGAAACCTTCACTCGCTCCTTGAAAGCTGCACTTTCCTGAGATGGAACCAGACCGATAAATAGGAAGACGATCGTAATCCTTCCTTTTGCCCTCCCCTTTTACTCAACTTTCTCAATTTGAATAAGCATGCCTTGTGCCATCTAGTGTATTCTGGTTCCTGTTCCCAGACATTGATTCATTCTGAAAATAATAAAATGATGGCCAATGCCATCATTCAAGGTCCTTTTAGAATAACATTCGGTCTTCACACGGGTGTGAATAAGTTGTGCTCCGAATTTACTCGATAATAATACTTTAAATCTCTTGTCAAAACTTCCACGAGCAGTGCAGTCATATTGCAGGAGGTATGCAATTCCATGAAAAGCCATTCTTGCTCCAATTGTCACCAGTTAGGAAACAGATAGAAAAAAGAATTCAGATTTCTTTTTCTTTTCTTTTTTGCTTTGTTTACTTTAGATGGTAAATGAATCTTCTTTTCTTTTCCACCATTATTTGCCTTTGCAGTCCTCTGCCGCTGATGATACATCAATAAAGTGGTCCTCTCTTAGGTTAATAATTAGCAGCACTAATTCTCATGAATCGGCGAAGTTAATATTTACGTAGAGATTAGAATCATTATGTTAAGACAAATGTTCCATTATTTCTTTTCAGATGGTATGAAGCACCCTAAAGAAAGTCATTAAAATAATGATTTTTTTATTAATATAATATTCTTAAAGAGTTAATAGCTAAAGTAAACTGTATCATTTAAAATAAATAGTAGTTGAAAATATTCTAAAAAAGAAGAGCTTTTTATATGCATTTATTATCAATGTTATACATTTAAATCGATTAGATTTCGTCCAAAATATTTTATTTTCTTAATATTAAGCATTTATATAAAATTAAGATAATAAGGAAAATATTAACTCTCACTTATGATATTATATCACTCAAAATAAAATCCATTTTTTTTTAAAAAAAAAATACTAAATTTTAAGTATTTATTTTTTGCAAGGCCAAAGCAAGTCCGGTGAGAAACTTATCCCCCGGTTTTGGCCTCGCTGGCGCCGTCATCCACGGCGGAGTTGTCCTTGGCTTCGGCTTCTTCCACCGCGGCCGCGCGGTGGTAAGCGGAGGACCACTTGGTCCTCATGTACTCGTGCCGCCTCCACGGCGGCACGTGGAGGCCGTTCTTTCTCAGGCTCTGCCGCGCTGCCTCCGAGGCGACGGCAACGATCTGCTGGAGCCGGTGGGGCTGGCCGACGAACACCTGCGGCAGGAGCTGGATGATGGCGCGGTACGTCTTGCTGGGCCGCGCCACCTCGAACTCCGATCGGAAGCCCACGTCCACCAGGAGGCGGTCGCCGCCGACCACCGCGTCGACGTACTCGTGCTCCCCCGCAGGAAAAGAAGGATTTTTATCCCATCGGGACTTGCAAATGGCCGCGTCGTAGCCGAGCGATCGAAGTTCGGCGGCCAACACCGCTGTGCAATTTCCCTTGATCTTTGAGCTCCTCGCTTTGTCGAGGATTCTCGATGCATCCGCCAAGAGATTTCTCTCCGCCATGCTCGCGCAGAACACCAAACCCTACTCGAATCATCAAGCGGCTCTCGAAGCTCGAAATTGGGGAGCCAAAGGAAAAGAGGGCGAAGGCGAAGGCGAAATGGAACTCACCTTAATCGCCTCGATCGCGTCGCTGGGAACGGCAGTTCCGAGAGCGTTCCTGCTGTCGCCGTCGTCGTCGTCGTCGTCGTCGTCGCCGTCGTCGCTGCCTTCGGAGTTGGAGTGGAAGCAATTGCAGCGGCCACGCGGCGGCTTCTCGTGGCTCCCCTCCTCGAAGAAACCGAAAACCATGGCGTCCAAGCTCATCGCGTCGTCGAACGCAGCTTTCTCCGCCGACGTACTCCTCAAGAACTGCCGTTCGAAGAGCCGCTTCAGGCGGGACTTCGCGACCGGCTTCGCCGGCGCGAAGGCCACCTCTCCCTTACAATCGATCGGTTGGACCTTCATCGGGAACGGCTTTGGCAGCGCGATTCCGATCAAAAAAAAAAGAACACGAAATCGCAACGAGAAACACAAAATCGAGACCAAAATCTCGGATTCGAGATCGATAGGGCTCCCAAAACACGAAACCCTAAATTTCGAACATGAAAAAAATATCAGAAAACACGGCGATGAAGATTCAACAAACACGAGGTTCGATCTTGAGCTCAGATGAGCTAAGCCAACGGAAATACAGAGGATATTCCGGCAACATTCGCCGTTGAACTGGCGATTTCCTCCATTGATCCTGGCGGAGGAGCAGGACTGGAGAGTAGCGAGAAAGGAGACTCATCGAGGGTTTTAAAGGAGCCGAGCGAGCTAGTTGTTCGGATCCTCTACGTTGCATGCTACAGGGATTCCTTTGCATCTCGTTCATGATGATGCCACGTGTTTATATTATATACAAGGCAAAAATAATAATATAAAAATACACCCTTTATTTTTGTAATCATCATCAATATGCCCCACCCTTTTTTTTTATTATAACACTATTATAGTAATTTTAGTCTAACTGATTTTAATCTAATTGACAAATTTTAACTATGTTGAAAAAAATATATTATAATATAATCATCTATTACATGTAACAATTTTGCTCTACCTTCAATTTTAGAAAATATTTTAAAGAAATAAAATAAAATCCCCTTTTAATTTTTTTTAATATGGAGCATTTCATTTTTTTATATATATTATTCAAATCAATAAAGCTTATGACAAAAAATATATATTATTTCTAAAATTTTAATTATAACTTTTTTCAGATCATATTATAATATTTTATATCATGCTAATTCATCATATATAATAGTAAGATTTCAAGTCATATTTCTCAACTATTTTTATACTTTATTCTTAATTTTAAGACATTAAAAGTGAATATGTAATTCACTCTTTAAATTCTTGAAACAAGATATTTTAGTTAGGATTAAATTTCAAAAATCTTTAATAATTGAAATATATATAATTTTTGTTTTATATTAATAAAAAAATTCTGAGAGAAAGGTTACCTGACTCTCTCCTGTCTTTGTTCTAAAAGGAGATCTTAAATCATCATCTGAAGGACCACTGACACATGAGTGCTTCTCATGAAATTATTATGATCATGAAGTAGAAAAGAGAGAGAGAGTGTGAGATGTTTACTTGGATGAATGAGGCAAAGTAAACAGATCAAAGAGGGATCTCTCATTTTTCTTCTAAAAATCGATCAACTCAAAAATGGACTAATGCTTTACATCATATACGATAACTAAACGATGTCGAGAACACCGCGAGAGCATGTCAAACCTTTGCGTACACCACCACCTTTGGACCAACCACCAATGTCATCCATCGTTCGCCAAACAACATCAAACCACGATCGAACTAAACATAACCCGACATTCTACCACTTCCTGACATCAACTTTTCTCATATCGAGCAAACTGAAACATAAAATACTCTCACGAGTGTGGTACAATAGTAAAACACTCAAAGCAGCAATAAGAGGACCAAAGTTTGAATTTCAAACGAGATAAATATTCTAAAAACAGATTTTTGAGTCTGCATAAATTATGCTCCAGATATATCAATATATATATATATATATAATGATCAAAATTCTTCTTGACTCTCATGATCACTTGAACCCTGCAAAGGATACATAGCATCAAGGTGTCAGTAGAAGATAAGACAGAGGACAAGTTAGGTCAAGAAGTGACCTAATCGGAGGAGCTTTGCCCAAAAGCATGACAAGCTTACCACAACAATCAATTGCACATCTTGTCACTTTTGTCAAAAGGGTTACCTGTGTCAAGTCCTCTGGGTGGGTTTAGGGCACTGTGTTTGCTTCAGTTTGGTTGGTGCATTTGCTTTAAGAGCACAATATGCATACTGGAGATGGGAGACAAGATTTAATTTGGACAGGAAAATAATGGCATCTGAGTGAATTTGTACCATGTTGATCCACCAAAACCCTGCTTTTGGACAAGAGCTGACCTAGAAAACAAGATGCAATCAAAGAATACACTGCATGGACAGGAAGGGAGATGAGAATATGTAACTATGATGTGTGGTAACTGAAGAAGAAGATTTAGATGCAAGTTATTCGATATTACAGTGTAATGTGTGTGTTAACAGATCAAGTATGATACACTTAACATGAAAACAAGTGCATAAAAATCAAGAAAAAGAAGTGCACCTGATATCGGTTGATGAATGGAGGCATTTGAAAATGTATACCTGGTATCATGCGACGAATACTTCTAATATCAAAGGATAAGTGTGCTTCAAGAAGAAATCCATAAAGAAGGTTTGTGCTTAAGGATCTATGTGTTTTACATAAAATGTTTTATTTCTAAAAAAAAATTGGAACACATTTTTAAATGAAAGAGTTTCATTTAAGCTCTCTAGCCCATATGAATCTTAAAGTTATAGTTTTCTTAATTTATTTTTACCACCAATTAAATGATACTATGATAAGCAAATCTCATAGTTCTATCGTTCTATTTATAACTAGATACAAAGTGTCTCAGTTATATTTTAACAGAAGGCATAGTTCAATTTTAGCAAATGTTATGATTCTATGTTAGTAGTTGTCACAATTCTATTGCTTTATATGCTTTCATAAATAGCAAGTGTCACATGTCTATTTTAGCAACCTAGCATTAACAGAATAACTAGATGGATCATAATACGATCTTGTTTTACTTGGTGACAGTTGGATAAATAGAAAGAGATCCCTCGAATACAATTGGATAAACAGAAAGAGGTCAAGGTTAATGGTCATCTGCAAAGATTTCTTTTTCCATATATGATAAACTAGATCCTGAAAGATTCAGGGCAAACAACTTGAAAAGCTACTCTAATGAAAATTTAGTGCAAACTACTGTGATTAATCTAAAAGAAAGATGAAGTACATAATAAAAACACAAGATACAAGAAAAACCTACTTTAGGTGGCAAAAGTTTAATCTAAGTATGACATAATTCTGTAAGAGCAGACATTTAGGCTGCTGGATAAGTAAGGTCATCTAGGATCCATTTACTTGGATAGAAAGTCAAAAGGGAGAAGAGAAACGATTGCAGAATTACATATAAAACTCCATATGTATGTCTATCTTTTGTGTATATCTTCCATCCAAAGTAAACAAATCCTTAGGTTGAAAAATTCTAACCAAGCTACAGTACATGAAAGTAACAAAGCAGAAGCATTCTGCATAAGACCCTTACGGTGCGTTTGGTTGGAGGTTATTCTTGATAACTTTGGTTATCCATCCAAGGTTATCAACAAAAACCCTGTTTGGTTTAGGTA
>JBBUKS010487471.1:0-15753 GCA_038050645.1 Hedychium gardnerianum
AATGCACCGGATCCCATCAGAACTCCGAAGTTAAGCGTGCTTGGGCGAGAGCAGTACTAGGATGGGTGACCCCCTGGAAAGTCCTCGTGTTGCACTTATTTTTTTTTCCTATCTTCTTCCATGCATTGGTCATTGTTCGGGCTAACTAGACTAGTCCTCATGATTTACCTCCTCCGTGTTAGTTTTGGAACGGACTGACAAGGACATTGGGGGCGAACGTTTTGCCTTTTGCTACAAAGATAATCTCAAATAATATCAAAAAACCAAGATCAGCTGATCATTAAAGCTCATATTGAAATAACAACTTTTTCACTGAAAGTTTCGTTTACCTGGAGATTGAAGAGAAAAAATTGAAGAGGAAGAGGTAAAAACAGGAAGGAGAGAAAATGATAAAATTTTATTTGAAAAAGAAAAAGACTAAAATGGTTCCTCTATAAGTCAGTTCCAAGAAGCTTCAAACATGGCCTAAATATCTCTTGGAATATTTTCTCTTTATTTTTTTCAGAATCAGAATCTAACCAACAAAACACAGATTTGCATTCGCAAAATAGCAGTCCATTTCTTTCCAACTCGATCGTATAACTTTATTGAGAACCATATTTACTAGAGCTTTTGCAAATGTATTAGGAATATATTATTAGGGCATTGAATATGATACCATCAATATCTAGCCAATTCCTCTAACCTGTTCTAGATTAGCAAGACGCGCCTACATGATCCTGCCTTGAGCTAGTCAGTCATCTTGCTGAGTCGCTATTTGTCTGGGTCACACTTGATCGAGCTGCCAAGCTGATGTAGCTGACTTGAGTTGAGTTGAGCCGACCTACCGAGTTAGTCCGACTTCTCAACTTGCTGAACTGCCTGAGCACCAGAGTACATGAGGACTCGGGAGCACTCGAGTAGTCGTTGTTGGGTTGCTCGGAAGCCGATGACTAGGGAGCTCGAGCTCGGGTACGTGTGAGTTTTTACGTGGATTGAGACTTATAGTAACAAACAATTGCAAACGGGTGCACCCTTTAGTGAGGTGCATTACTAGGGCTTCTTGCGGGTAACTCTATGTGAGTCCTTTGATGCATGTTATTTTTCAGAGTCAGCTACGTTATGGTAGATTTTTGACATAGCATTATCGCTCCATGGTGCGAGATAGATTTCTACCGCATCAGAATATATATGATTGAGTGATCGAGTTGAAGGCCAATATCCAACCCAACTATATTCCACTAGCTCTATAAATAGAACTTTTTCAGTCGTTGACGCATCCATAGAATCAAACAAAGCATAATTAGCAACGAACGTGGAGCGTGCCTGCCAACGAGTTGATGTTGACCTTTAATTTCTTTCTAGTTCTCCTCAGCTCTAATATAAAGTGGCCAGCTCCCCTTCTCGTCTCACACCAAGGCCAACCAAGTTGAACTCCTCCGGCGATCTCCATGCAAGAGGTCGCGGAGAAGAGGATGAAGGTGAAGAAGGGATGGCTCACGGTGAAGGTGGGAAACGTCGACGAAGGTGATGGCTATCATAGCTTCACCATCCCCATCTCCTACCTCTACCACCCTCTCTTCTCGAGGCTCCTCGAGTCGTCCGGCGAGGTCTACGGTTTCCGTTCCTCCGGGCCGCTCAAGCTGCCATGCTCAGTCGACGATTTCCTCAGACTCCGGTGGTTCATCGAGAGGGAGTTGCACCACCAATCCCACATGCTCCGCATCCACTCCTTCCCTTTGCTCTCTCGCTGATCAATCACTACTGAAAGTTGACAATTGAATGAACTAATTAATTAATATTAGGAACTATATGTATTCATCTCTTTCACACATTTTAGAATTGCGATCAGCAAATCTCCTCAGTGAACATTAGAGTTTCACCTCTTTATGTTATGTTTGATTAATTGACAAGGAATTAATATGTCCTTTTTCTATTATTATTTTTATGTATTTAAAAAAAAAAGGCATCTCAACTTTTGCTGTCCTCTGCTGTATCGGATGCTTATCCGTTGTAAAGCCTATGGAATATTTAAAGCAAGTGTTCACAGATAACGATCACATTGGATGATTTAGCTTTGGAGGTGAAAAAGAAGGTACAGAATAGACAATAGTAGCATTAATGCTTAGGAAGTGCCAGTAGAAATACATGTCGACGAATTGGTAAGTGATAAAATAGCTCTTGTATGAATGTTTAGATCATCAAGAGAAATATAAAAAATGGGTTGAGAATGCAAGAACAAGCGAATATATCACTCGAGAAGCTTGTTACATGTACCAACGCCGACTGCTGCGGCAAGGTGCCAAGCTGCATGAAGATAGGGGATTTCAGGGAAGCAATCATCTGCAACAAAAAATGCCCCTCCTAATAGAGAAGACATTTTATGTAGGTTGTGTGCCATCTTTAGATCTGGTCTTGATAATGCTTGTTTGGCAAATGCTACCTGACAAAAAGCAACGAGGTTCAATCAGTCGAGCTGACTATAGTCGCCAAATGGAGAAGGTTGGAGCTATACCACAATAAACATGCACTTATAGAATCATATAAAAGCATAATCACCATCCACAGTATAAACCAATCTAAATTAGTTTCGGTTGTAACTTAGGATCAAAGATACATACAAGAGAATGCACAAATATCCTAATCAATTGTAGTGTTATAATGTTTTCATTAAGAGTGGGAAATTTAACAGTATGGTGCAAAGAATACTTGGACTTGTTTCAAAACTGGTCCAGTCGAAGGACGGAAACTTACACGAGGAAGAAACCATAATCCTGGCTAGAAGATATAACTGAATTCAAGAGTAAAGGAAACAAAGTGCAATATCTTTGAATTGCTATAGAAGTTACTTGCCTCCATCAATCCTGTGTGAACAGCCGAAACCATCAAGGGTTGAAATGGCAAAAGCAATGTTGATGCCGCCATTAGCAGTTTTGGATTCTCATTTTTGAGTGCACGTGATAAACACTACAAGAAATAATTGTTTGTACTTTACACGTCACCAAGATAAGGGAGAATATCGTAAAAAAATTCTTGTGTAGAAAAGTAAACAACTGTTATAAAAAACGTTGTTAATATAAAAGACAATTAATATCACAAAAAGATGATGAAATCAACACTAGGAAAAAATAAGGGGAAAAAGTGATGTGTCAACACGCATTAATTAACAAGGAGGAGCATGTGCAAATTGGGCAAATAATCTTTAAGCTTCAAAAGTGAACATATAAGCCTTTTCTATTACTAATTGCATTCAGTGGCACACAAGCAAAAGCAGAATCGAATTTTATGTAGAGAGAGAGAGAGATCATCAGAAATCATACAAAAGTCTCGACTGTTAGCACGTCAGCTGATCCATGAACAGAGACCAATTAATTAAGCCAATGCGTTTGTATTTAGTGCTACAATGATAGAGCGAGCATATGTAACTAAAGTGTTCTGATAGTCTACAAGCATTATGCTATATCATAACATTTACAAACATTCATTGTAGTAAGAAAACAACTAAACTAAGTTATATTACTTTCTAAAAAAATTGACTGAAATAAATTTGTAGAATTAGGGGATAGGAAAAATATTGAATTACATTTGCTCATTAATATTGGTTACATGGGTGTATATATATACTCAAGATAAAATCTGAAACCTAGAACTACTAAATGTAGAATAGGACTCAATCCACTTGACCAATATTGCTATTAATCTAATATCTTTAAACTATCGCTCATGTTGGATCATAGATATTATATATGCCCAACTAAGCATAATATAGTGAAATGAGAAACATACTACATGTACACAAGGGAAACAAAACTTAAGGGGTTAATGAAGCATAACCAATGATCATTTGACTTTTGATCAATAAAGCTTTAGAAATTGTTGATGGAGCGTGCAAGTAGAGGCTCCACATGAGTGGGATTGTCACTAAGCTATCAAATCACAAGATGAGATAGGTGGTGGTGGTGCTTGCATGTGTGTGACGTTTGATTGTTGATGCAAGGGGATCCGTGATGCGGAGCTTTGAGAGGCCAAAATTTTTAACTCGGGTTAAATCACGGGCCCTATAATATGTAAAATTGAAGCTCGTTCAGATATTTACATTTGTTACAACCCGTAACGACCAAGTCTTAGGCCCAAAAAATGTCATTTAAAGCCTTTTCGGAGGCTCCGAAGAATTTTAGTCATTTTTATTAAGATTATTTTCGGCTTTTGCATTGTTAGGGTTTTTAGACTATTTAAATATTTATTTAGTTGATGTTAGGGCATTATCTTTATTTGAGTTAATTTTATTCAATTAAACCTTAAGAGGAATTCTCTGCATTTGGCGATTTCTTGTGTCTTCCTTGAAAATTCTCTGTTAGAACTAGTCGAATAATCGCTATTCTGTCCGGCGTCAATTATCACAAGGCTGTAGAATTGCAAGTAGAGGATGGTAGTGGCAGTGTTCACATCTGCATGAGTGATAATCATTGTATGCTTTGATTCTTGGGGAGCTCGCAATTACTCCACATGAAATCTACAAGCATCAGTTGCAGTTCTAGTATCCACTTGTAATAAAATAATAGAGTGAACCGAGCGTCAAACAAGAGAGTCATGTCATGGTCGGTGTTAGAGTGCACAATGAGGGAAGGTTGTAGTGGTGGCTGCAACCTTATGCTGGTGCAGAAAATGCTCACGAGAATATTGAGGAAAACACTAGAGATCCTTTGAATTCTGATGTCCCTTTAAATCTAGATGCTAGAGGGAAACGTTGTGTGGTCATGCTAAGGATACACAAAGCGAGGAACAATGAGGAAAGTTGTCGCATGACATACTCGTCTTTTCCTTGTGGCGTGCAATGGTCTAGACGAGGCAGTAAGTACAAAGATGTTTCGCAATTAAAGAGAGAACACAATAGCGGGATGAAGTCACAAACATGTTCACGACTTGTTGACAAGTACATAAATGAGAGAGAGAAGAGGAGAGAAAGGTTGAAATACAAGGGGGGCCAACAACCTCCCCTTGAGGGAAATACCACTTTGAAAAATCCAAATTTAAATAGGGTTTTGATATCATGTAAACTTTGGAAATAGGATAAAAAGTATTATAGTGCAGTTTTATAATATACTAGTTACAAGGTATAGATTAATGACAACAAAGCAAGGGTAGCAATAAAGGATAGAAATCTCGAATTGATCTCAATCAATTCAGATATACCATATCTGGTATCATAATCATGATCGATATAAATCGATAGCAAAAGATAATATTTCCAAATTAATTAGGATTTATCATATTAATTGTTATAATTACAATTATTACGATTCTTATAATCTTATACCATATTTAATGTCTTTACTATATTTATCATGTAAGCAACATGTATAAATAAACGTCTTTGGCTACAATTATTCCTTATTCTTTTTGGTATCAAAGTCATTATTGTACTTTTCTCCTCGTGCAGCCTACTACAATTGCCTTTATTTTTCACCTTCAACCTTTTGTCTCTCTCTCTCTCCTTCTGTAAATCTTATTTCTTCAATAAATTATTTCACCATTAAAGTAGCAACAGAAATCTCAACATTGTTGTTGTTGTTGAAGCAAAGGTTGCCTCTACTTCTATGTCTGGTGCTATCACCCTTGGAGATTACTGCATAGCTTCGCATCATCTCCAAATTTGGGTTTGATCTTAACTTCCATTTTTTATTGCTCTCTCTATTTCTCGTTTAGTTATTTAAAAAAAAAAGTGCAGAAAAAAAAGCGTAGGAAAAAAAAGAAAGGCACAAAAAGAAAGTAGAAAAAAGGGAAAGTGTAGAAAAAAATTCAGACAAAAAAAAAGTTTGAAATCTCTTCAAATTTTGAGGAACCATCAACAAACTTCCTCACCTGTTAACATTGGTTCCATTTTTGTCTACACCTGCCTATGGGCCGGGTCCAAATCGGACTCGACCCGGAACCTGAACTGGGTCAACGGGTTGATTACTCGTTGACCCAGTTCAACGAGTCCAACCCGTAACCGACCTATCTAGAGACCGGCCGGTTATGGGTTGGGCCCCTAATGAACCGGCGATCCAGCGATTCAACATGCTGATTTGAACCGGGGTTGAATAGCCAACTCATTTGTATTTATTTAAAAAAATAATCATTTTTAAATTTTATTTTAGATTTTTTTTTCAATTATAGCTTTTTATTTAATAATATTTATAATATTTTAACGATATTAATAGTGTGGTTCAATATAAATTAACTCATTTGTTTTAAATTTTTCAATGTGGAATTATTCTACCTTTCTATTAAAGCTAATTTTTCAACCTATTTGCCTTGCATTATCTAATGTGGGACTATTCTACCTTTCTATTAAAGCAAAATTTTCAATCTAGTTGCCTTGAATTCTTGTATGTGAGACTATTTTAATTTTAACTCATTAAATTTATCAATCTCATTTAACTCTTTTAATTACCCATTTGTCTTATTTTATCTTTTTATTCATTCAATATTGAGTTTATAGAAACTATTTGATTTGTATAATATATCCAATAATAAATTTACCATGGAATACAATTTCTTTAACAATAAAATTATATATATAGTGAAGACTACTAAACATACAAAATTAATTAAAAGATATAACTTATATAATATATGTCTCATAACACTAAAATATAATAATATTAATGTTAAATAAAAAAACTATTGGTATCAAAAAAATAAAGATGGTTCGGGATTTAATATGATATTCTTTTCTATTTATTGACTCCCGACTTTTTGGAAGTTCAAACATTAATAATTAGACAAAAGTTACAAAAATAATAAAAGAAATGTAACTTTCAAAGAACAAAGTAGAAGATTTTAATACTGAAATATCTAACGAACTACGTGGCTTTAATTCCCCTATACCCTAAGGGAATAGGTAGACAACTTAAATAAGTGCAAACTTTTTTTATATATTTTTTAATTTTATAAATTTATAATTTTTAAATAATTTTTTTAAAATAATAATAATCTTGAGCCTTCGCAAACCGTGAATAGAATTGTAACCGGTCGTGAACCATAACCGCTTTTGAAGGTTAAGGGTCACATGAAACCATCGAACCGACGGTTCCAAACCGTGGTCGGGTCTGTTTTTATTTATCAAGCTTAGCAACGATAATTATTTACTTTGGAAAATGTAGCTTCTTCCTTTGCTTTGTGTTCATGACTTACTTGGACATGTTGATGGTACTTCATCCCCACCTCCTACAAACGATCCAACTTACGCTATTTGGCTTAAGAAGGATAAATTAATCTTGACTTGGTTAATCTCATCAATCACTAAGCCTATACTTCCTATGATTGTGGACTTAATACTTCTCGTCAAGTTTGGGAAGCTCTTGACCAAACTTTTGCATCCCACTCTCGGGCACAAGTTCTCCAGCTTCATCTACAACTACAATTTGTGCAACGAGAAGACGCCTCTATGCAATCAGTCAAGACCATTGCCAATAATTTAGCTGTAATTGGACATCCGGTGTTTGAACCAGATTTACTACTACATGTTCTTGTAGTTTTAGGCCCTCAATATGACAGTTTCATTCCTAGTGTCACAACTAGCATGAATCAAGTGTCACTCGAAATGCTTTATGATATGTTATTCTCTCATGAAAGACTTCTACAAATCTAGTCTCAAAGGATATCAGATTCTCTCTCTTTATTGAGGCATGTGACTAGCAAAGCTTCACAACATGATCAAAGAAATCAATCTCATCCACAACATAATCATCTAAATCAAAGTGGAGGAAATAGAGGCCAAGGTCGAGGATGCTATCAGATGTGTCTCAACTGTGGTCACTTTGCCCAAAATTATTATAAATGGTTTGATTCAAATTTTCCAAGAGCACCTGCATCATCAAATCGACCTCCACCTTTCTCTTGGCAATCAATAACTCAGTCATCTCAATCTAGAGCATTCTCACTCTCCATCCCTCGTAATACAGTTTCTGTAAACCCATGATAACATCCAGATTCTAGAGCGACTCATCATGTTACACCAAATTATGATATTCTTATAGAAGCATCACGCTATCATGGACCCGACATGGTACAAATAAGCAATGGCTCAGTTTTGCAATGTGCCCACCTTGGACACACATCCTTTCATTCTTGTGGTCGAACCTTTTGCATGCGCAACACTCTTCATGTTCCTTCTATCACTAAGAATTTACTTTTTGTGCATCAATTTGCTCTTGATAATAATGTTTTTTTGAATTTCATCCTCATCGACAGGAACTATTCTACTCCACGGAGAAATTAAAGATGGACTTTATCATCTTCAACCCACCTCTACCAATGCCTTTTGTTGGAGAACGCATTGACAAATTCCCTTGGCATGCACGTCTTGGTCATCCGTCTTTACGTCTTATTTAGGATATCATTAATCATTATGATTTACCAACTTCTTTATCCTCCTCTTCTCATTTATGTTAAGCATGCATGAAAGCAAAATCCCATAAACTACCTTTGTGTCTTCCACTCGTACCTCATGTTTTTCTTTAGAAATAATTCATTCTGAAGTTTTATCTAATTAAGGTTTTTTTATTATATTATTTTTATTTATAACTTTAGAAAGTTTGCTTCAATTTTTTCCTATGAAATGAAAATCTGATCTCTTAGAAATTTTTTGTCGCTTTTCAGAAACATGTTGAGCACTGCATTGATCGTAAAATAATCTATTTTTATTTTTATTTTGATTGGGGAGAAGAGTATCAAGCGCTTTATTGCCATCTAACCTCTTGGAATCATTCGTCGAGTCTCTTGCCCCCACACCCCTAAACAAAATGAATCCACAGAAAGGAAGCATCGTTATATAATTGAAACCGCCTTGGCTCTTCTTAATCATGCTTCAACCCCACTTAAATTTTGGGATGACTTCGTCCAAACATTAGTCTATGTTATCAATCATTTTGCCACTCCGCTACTTTAAAACAAAAGTCCCTTGGAAAAATTCTATAATTGACCTTCAAATTAATCATTCTTATGTATCTTTGGTTGTGCATGTTATCTTTGGTTGCGCCATAAGTTAAACCCTCGCTCTCAACAATGTGTGTTTCTTGGTTATAAAAATTTGCATCATAGGTACCATTACCTACATATATCGACTGGGTGAATATATATTTCTCAACATGTTACTTTTAATGAATCTCTCTTTCCATTTGTAGTTGTTATCTCGGACACTCCTTCAGAGAATCAAGGCATCTTTTTAATACCACCAAATAGTATACCAAAATCCCCACAAGTTGTCCAACAGGACATACTAAAGGTACAAGGGGAGATGGAATATTAGGTCCTACTCTATCCCCGTTAATTTCTACAAACTCAGCAACTAATGATGACCCACTCTCCTGTCCTAGTTCTTCAAATGATGTAATTACGTTTCCCATCAGTTTGACCACTTATCACTAAGTAGTTCTAATGATGATACACCTCGTCACATGCTTCCTCTAAGTGAGATTTATGCATGATGTCTACCAGTTTCCTCCCGATATCCTCTTCTACAGGCTCTAATTATTTCTTCAAATTTTGTTGAACCAACTAGCTTTACACAGGCAGTTAAAGACCCTAAATTGGAACTCTGCGATGGCAACAGGGTTTGATACTCTTCTCCGCAATAAAATGTGGAGCTTCATTCCTCATACTCCCTCTATAAATATTGTGGGCTATAAATGGGTTTATCGAATCAAGTAACGTGCTAATGGCTATATTGAAAGTTACAAAGCTTGCCTTATTGCTAAAGGCTTCCGGTAACAATCGGATATTGACTTCAATGATACTTTCAATCCAATCATCAAAATTATGATTATCATATTGTTACTATCTATAGTTGTTAGCTCCAATTGGTCGATACAACAATTAGATATTTCTAATGCTTTCCTTCACGGTAACTTGAAGAAATTGTCTATGAAGCAACCACCAGGATTCATCCACCCGCAACTTCCAACATGTTTGTCGACTTAAAAATATATATATATATATGGTCTTTGACAAGCACCTCATGTATGGTTTCATCATCTATCTAACTATCTAATTGACTTCACACTCAGGGATTCTCTGGCTCAAGAATTGACTATTTCCTATTCTATAAATGCAATGAGAAACCTACAAAAAAAAAATTAATTTACGTGGATGATATTTTAATAACGGGCAGTGGACAAGAAGACATCGTTACTTTACTTTATCTTCTTAATCAAGCGTTTCCCCATTCAGGATCTCGACAATGCTCACTTTTTCCTTGGCATAGAGTTCCTTTCACATTCTAAAGGTTATCTCCTCTCGTAAAGCAAATATATTAATGTGCTTCTTCAACGAGCAAAAATGAATGGTGCACGTCCCATCTCCACACCGATCGTTAAGGTGGTTTCATTGCACCTTCATATTCTTCTACAATTTTCGCCGCCAGATCTACTGAAACATTATTGGTGTCTTATAATATGTCACTATCACACAACCTGACATTGCTTTCACCATCAATCGTCCTTATCAATTTATACATGCTCCCATTGAACACCATTGGGAAGGTGTTAAGAAAATTCTTCACTTTGCATTATTCTACATGGTCTTCTTTTATATCGTCGGTCTTCACGAGAATTGAATGCCTATAGTGATGCAGATTGGGCCGAATATGCTGAAGACAAATGTTCTATAGGTGGGTATGTCATTTTTCTTAGACGAAATCTTGTTTCTTGACTTTTAAAGAAACAACCATCAGTCTCTCGCTCATGCACTAAGCTGAATACAATGCTATAGCTAATGCGACGTACGAAATTATTTAGCTACACTCTTCAATTGGAATTACATCTTTCCACAACTACTACACCCAAATCCGGTGTGACAATATTGGAGCAACATATTTTGGTGCAAATCCAATTTTTTTTTTTTTTTTACACTAGGTATCTAGATCTTACAACCTGACTAATCCTAGGATAGATGGTCTAGCCTCACATTCCGCCCACCAAATAAATTCAAGAAGCACGGTAGCTCCTGACGTAGCACCCATGCGTCACCCGAATTTGATCGTCGCAAGTGCGTCTTGTGTGGGAATCGAGCCCTCGCTACTTGGGAGAAATGTCAAGCCTCTTGCCACCGCACCATGCCCCGACATGGTACTCATGTGTCACCAGATTCATGCTCGTACCAAACATGTGGAGATTGATTTTCATTTTAATCGAGAACATGTGGCAACTCAACAACTCTTTGTTTCTTACATCTCTACAGAAGATCAAAACTCAACGTCCATGAACTCCCGTTGAGTTTGCTAGAGGTAATGATGACAAGTGTAGCAATGAAGGATAATGATCTTGAATTAAGCTCAATCAATTCAGATTTACCATATCTTCATAATCATGATCAACACAAATTAATAGAAAAAGATAATATTTCCAAATTAATTAAGATTTATCGTATTCATTGTTATGATTACAATTATTACAATTCTTATAATCGTATATCATATTTAATGTCTTTACCATATTTATCATCCAAAACATGTATAAATAAGCCTCTTTGGTTGCATTAATAATATAATCCAAAATAGTTCTTCCTGATTCTTTTCTCTATTTCTTTAAGTATAACTCATGATAAACTATAAATCTAGAATTACTCATATGGGACTATACCCACTAGACCAATATCTCTATTAATATAATACCTCTAACAAAATTAATAAAGCAACATGATAAGATATATCGTCCCATAAAAAAATAAATTTAGCATTTTAAGGCAATATATTGTCACAAGGAAAATAGCAGACAAAACTAGTCTAAAATCTAAATAGTATATTTTTTTTAAAAAAAAAATACCAATCTTACGGTCAAAACTAAAAGGCATTCAAATACTTTCATAACTTAAAGGCCTTTGCAAGAGTTTTCTCATTTTTAGCAATCTCAACATATAATATCAACAAAATGAGATCTTTGGAAGAAATGTCTCCGACTCTTATTCCTTCTTTACTCCTGAGGAAGGATGAAAGAAATGATGGATTGCAGAAAAGTCAAGACACTTCTCATCATTTACTTGGTGTAAAATTAAAGAAAGGCTGAATTCCAAATCCATTAGTGTATCAATTTTATTCTTATTTTTCATACACCCCAAATCAGTGGAACCAACTTTCCTTTCTTTTGCAACTCTGGCAATTCCAACTCTTCTTAGTCCATCCACAATCCTACACAACTGCTATACAAGACCTTGACTCATATCCGCCAAGCCTAGCCTTCATGAGGCTGCCACCACCTTGCGAAGGGCCTACAACCTCCATGTGGATGCGAGACCTCCACACTCGTAGCAACCTCATGAAGAGCTTGTGAGCTTGCGATGACTAAGCTGTAGCCTCACACCAACAAGCCACAAAAGCCCAATTGTGATAGCAGGCTGCAACAATTAGTCCATGGCGACAAGCTGCAACAACCAGGTCATGGGTCCTTTCCCTTCTCTTTCTTGGTGATTTTCCCCCTCATTTTCTTTCCTTATGCTTTCCTTCCTAATACAGTTGATACCGATCCTTTTACATTCCACCGAGGATTTTACTCTATTATTGATTCCTTTCCCTCCTTCATCCACTTTCAGGATAAACAGAGCATCAGTTAGAGTTGTGATAAAAGAAAATTTACAAGAATGTTCAACCAATTAAAAGAAAATAAGTAGATCCAAATCAACTCCTAACATTAAATCCAGGTCAGAGTCAAATGTGAAGCTTTCTAGCAACACAAGAGTTAGCATTGACAATGCATTCAGTAGAAAAAACCCAACAGCTTGTTATAATATCTATCCCAAAAGAGTCCTAACTGATAGAAGTCATGGTATTATATGAAAAATAGCTAGGCTGAAATATAACACAGAAGAATCAAGTAGGGAAACAGGAGGATGAGAAGCTAAAAAATTGGTTCAGCATAATCAATACTTTGAAAGTGCACGCAAGTGATATTATTAGAGGTGATCATCTACCAACAATTTGGAATATAGAATGTTAAACAAGTTGAGCATGCTTCATGTGACCCTATATATATATTTCTTTTTTGAAGTTGTGCCGTACTTACAATAGTACTAGTAGCTATCATTGTATAGTCAGCCCATCTTAGATATTTTCTGAATTGCCCTCTTGAAGAATGATACAAGCTCGAAGCAATGCCTACCCCAATCAATGAATTGGCATACAGCATATTGTTTATGTTCTTCCTGCCAAGTGAAATAATATTTTCAAGTATTGCATAAAAAAGTAAGTAAAACTAGCAGGTAGTTGAGATTTCTATTGATGTATTCTCCTGTAGAACTGACCTGGGCACTTGCAATCCAAGAAAAACAAAAGGCAGAGAAGTCAATACATTCACAACAGTTTCTGAAATGTTCTGATCACCTAATCAGGAAAGAAACACACAAATTGTGCAGTCTGATAAGTTTTTCACACAAGGATACTGGTTTTTATTCCCAATGGTTAATTTTACCCATACCGTGAAGTGTACAACGAATTGGCCTCAAACAAGGTGGCCTCTGCTCCCATATTCTCCTGAAACACAAAGGTTGAGGTTTTTAGGCCCCAAAGGACAACATCAATCCACACTAGGAGATCGGGTACGATCAGAGCGCCATCTTTCACTCACCGAATTTGCAATACTTGATTAGTGCCAGTGATAGCCGAGCCTTTGCAACTTGAATAATTAGTACCCTCATGGACGAGCGCTTCCTCAACTCCGAAAGCTGATCTTTCCATCATCCTTACCCCATGAATCCCTTCTACTACTCCGGTAGAACTCGAGAGGCTCTCTGCCCCCATTAACGGCGTCTACAGCCATCTCGCAACCGCTTTCGCATTAAGAAATTATAAAGAAACAGGAAAACGGCAACAGACAAACAGATTATAAGAAGACTTCAAGTGAGAAAAAATACCGAACAAGAAGATGATCTCAATATGCAAGCTTTCAGGTCGTCGAAGATGAGATTCCGATTGCTGCTCCAACCCTTAAAAGAAAAGGGGAAAGAACACACCAAAAAGGTGATATCTTCCCCCCGCCCTCTACCCCAAACAAAGAAAAAATCAAAGCAAGGGGATGATTTTCTGCTAATTTGGCGCTTGCCAATCCATCCAAATAGTGGTCGCCGGAGCACACGCCGCAAGATGCGATTTTGATTCTGGGATTGTGCTTTCGGAATATTCTCGAGCTGATTCCTGAGCTGTTGTGAGCTTCGCAGTAACTGCTCCTCCTGTCGCCGTGAGGTCTCGTAATGGACACGCTTTCCGCGATAATCTTCAAATTTCTTCACTGCGCCTAACTATTCGTAAAATTACAATTAAACCCCCAAATTTACCTACTCATTATTACTGGTTTTAATTAAAAATTTAGCTGAAAAATAAAAAGAATTTTCTTACAATGAAATGGTCTATCTGTGATTATAAATTCCAGACAATATAAAATTCCATGTATTTAAAGCATTTTTAATGAGTTTGGACAGTCACAGCTACAAGTTAGTGGCGAAGGCCAAGGCTATATAATCCAGATGTAGCTAGTTAACCGATCAAAAAGACAGAGCATGGACTTTATTCTAATTCTTTCAAAGTAGCGAAACATTAAAGTAGATTAAAACCTCAAATTGACTAGCTTATCAGATTTCGGATACGAAATAAATAATTAAGCACGGCGCCAAAGGGACCGAAGGTGCTGGATAATAAAAAAAAAAAAACTAAATAACAACGAATTTAAAATGCTTAATTAAATTTCATGAAAATTTTTATTGACCGTTAAAATAAATTAAGAAATGTTAATGAAGGTTCATCCAAATAATCAATATTTTAAATCTATTTTTTATGAGAGAATTTTTTTTTTATAATATATCGTAGTTAAAATTCGAACATTAAATCTCTTAATTATTCATTGGATAGCCTAACTCTTATATCATTATCTTGGGAGCTAGTGCTACATCATTAAGAGTTGATGAGAGAGTGTAATATAAATAGAGATGGACAGTAATGAAAAGGATGCCCTTTTCTTTGAATAAGGCATTTTTTTTTTATTTTATCCTTGGGCAATAGTGTAGTGACACAATACTTTCTCAATTTTCTATGAATCTAAGAATCGAGTCTTAGTTTTAGCGAATTAATTAATAAATTTCTCTTAATAAAACCTAAGAATACTGAGTTGATGAATCGTCCACTACGAGCGCTTTTCAATTTATCCTAATAACTAATATAAAACTTTCATAGGACCGAATGTCAATCCCAAGATTAATTGGCATAAGCTAGATATTTAATATCAACTAAAACACAAAAGCATCCCTTTTTATTTTTTTAATTTTATCAATAGTACATTCCACTCTATTAGCCTTGTAAAATAACATAATTATCCTTAAGTATATTATTCATTATTATTATTTTCTATTACCCACATTAAATCCTAAATTGATAGGGTGCATTGTAAGAATATCTATGATTTTATAATTACTACAATACATATTTAATATGTTCAAAAATATTCATGTTTTAGTAGTTATGAAATCGTAGCTGCTACAATAATCAAAGGGACGCTCCTTTTATTTAGGAATGATAATGGGACGGAACGGGGAGGGTTTGCCATCACCATCTCCACCCTCGAATTATATCTCTGTCCTCATCCTCGATTTTGTCTAATCGAGAAATCTCCATCTCCAATCCCACGGGGATTAAATCCCAACACCACAGTGATTAAATCCACATCTCATCCCCATCCCCACTCCAAATGTCCATTGACTTCGCTATATATTTTTTTTTAATTTCCAACACACTTTATAAAAATCTTAATA
>JBBUKS010487480.1:0-15752 GCA_038050645.1 Hedychium gardnerianum
GTTAAAACAACAACAGTCTAACTTTAACCTATTGTCATACATCAAAACTTAGGGTTAGACTATTAGTGCAAACTGCATCAACACTCCCGACCATGATGTTCCTGGTATATAGCCCACTAGTGATATGGGTTCTCGAAGGTAGACTCAGATCCACGATTTGAGATCTCACGATCCTCCAAGTTTCGCATCACCTCAGCTAGACGCTCCGTCAAATCTGCATCTTGCTTCTTTAAATTTTCAATCGACATTATGTCATGGACGCTATGACTATGGTGCTCGGCTTCCTCCATCGGAACCTGCCTGTTGTTATGACCGTGACCACGACCGCGACCACGACGACCTTCCATCGGATCTAACTCGCTCTAATACCAACTAACGTTAGACGGGATAGCGATTATCTTGCGGGTTAACGAGATGGGAGATTTGAGGAGAAAGGCAAGAAGAGAAACCACTGAAAAAATAGAACTTTATTCAAAATAGAGAATAATCCCTCATACAACTAATAGGACTCTTTTATAGACTTCATACCTAAGATACAAGAAAGGAAAGAATCCTAATATATAGACCTTAATTCTTATCTTGTAAAGAAAAAAAAGAAATCTAACCAGAAAAGAAAAAATTTAATAGAAGGAAACTAACATAATAGGACGCTAACATAGACAAACTATAATCCAAAAATATCAAAAATATCATAAATATCATAAAAAAAAAAGTTACTAAAAATAGCAAAGAGGGCCTGAAAATGGCCTAAATGATGGAATTTGGGCCCAAAACTTGGAAGTTACGGGTTCCCCCATAATAAACATAGATCTCGAAATTCTCCATGTGTGAGAGTAGGCGGAGCCTGATTTTGAGTCTCGAGTCAAAAGTTATGCTCTTTTGAAGTTCAAAGGGTCATATCGAGTTGGTCCTACATCAGGTTTGCACAAATTATCCTCCTTAACTTGCTTGGACTTCTAATACTTGCCAAGTATTCAGTCCTCCTTAACCTATTTGGATTTCATTACTACTAAGCATTTGATCCTCTTTCACCTTTATGGACTTCCATCACTTTCAAGAATTTGGTCGTCTTTGATCTTCTTGGACTTCTATCATTGCAAGCATCAAGTCCTCCTTAACCTACTTGGACTTTCATCTTTTACCAACACCTATTGAACTTCTCTATTCTAACTCCCTATTTGACTTTCTCAAATTCCAACACCTATTGGGATTTTTCACTTTTGTCAAATATTTAGTCAACCTCGACCCATTTGAACTTCATCCATTGTCAAATATTTAGTCAATCTTAATCTACTTGACAACAAATATATTACTCAAACGTCAAAGCACCACCCTTGTTGTATTATAACCAAGTTAGGCTTGATTGCACCAACATTTACTCTTGGACTTCTCATAAACCAAGGACCATTGAGACTTCCAAATACCTAGAGTTCATTTCTCTGAAACTTCTCATTTGCCAAGATCCACTTGGACAATTGTTTACTAGAATTTCATTCCTTTAGGACTTCTCATCTGTCATATTTCACTTGAACATTTTTCAAGTTCTTCTATAGGGTTTCACCTCTTTAGAGTTCACTTCTCTAAGACATCTCTTGCCAAAGACCTCTTGGACTTCTACCAACTCCTTTTGAACTTGACCTAGCTAGTGTTCACTTTTTTGAGACTTCTATTGCCAAGGACCTCTTTAACTCTTTCTTATCAAGCTTCAACTCACTTGGATCTTTACAACCTTGCAACTGTAGTTCCTGTGAAGTTTTATATGTATATACATTTCATAATCATATATTAAGCCAAACATAACCTTTTGTTAATTGTTTTCCAACCACACTAAAATCATCAATGGCTCTATACGACGTCTCAATAATCTCCCCCTAATTAAGCCAAACTGTTTAGGAATTGATTGCACCGGCATAGGTTAGCACTTGACTTATTCAAGTGTCTCCTCTATATAGAGGAGACACTTGAATATTAAACAAAGATTAATGATGTTACATTTCTAGATAAATATATAATCTCTGAAATAGAATTTTTAAATTTATGAAATAGGTGTGTTTTTATTGATTCTTTTTCTAAGGAACTAGACAACATGAATTGAAGATCGGGAGAATACATTATATTGGTGTCGATTGCTCATTAAGTTGGAATAGAATCACTGGAAACTTGTCATAAGAAATTTAATGTGCCTGATACTTAATTCATGTAATGAATTCAGGAATTTTTTTCCACGTGTAAGTAAGAATTATATCAAAACAGCAATGGACAGATTAAAGTGAATAAAAACAGCATCAATAATATATGGCTGATTAAACTGACTGATTAAAGTGAATAAAAACAACATCAGGAATATGATGTAGCTAATGTTTCTAGTTATCTTTTGTTCCATAGCATATTTCTAGTTATCTACTCTAGCAATGGACATTATGTATCTAATTGAAACATCAGAATATATGGACATTATCTACTCTAGTTTCAAAACATTGCATTTGCTTTCAGAATATATGGCTGGCAGCTATTACTCTCTATTCAAGAAAATCAGAAAATTTCTCCGGAAGTAGCTCATTGATCTTCTCCGAAAGTGTAAGATCATATACACGTCAACGAAAGTAGAAACTTCTCCGGAAGAATGAAATGACCAAGAAATGAGAAAACAAACCAAAGAGCAGCTATATAGCCAATGAAGGCCGCGCGTGAGCTCACTATCTCCGATCGTTGCACTGGCGAGCTCCCAACCGTCGTGACCGCGCGTGAGCTCACTGTCGATCGCCGCACCCACGAGCTCTAGGCTAGCCATGACCACGCATGAGCTAACTGCCACTGATCGCCGCACCCACGAGCTCCTAGCCGGCCGTGAAAGTGAGAGAAGAGGGGAAGGGGAGATGAGCGTACTGAGTTCTGAGATTGGAGATGTCGGAGATTCAAGACGCCGAAGATCAAAGATGTCGGAGATCGAATCAAAATTGAAGCATTGGGGTGAACTTTAGAATGTGGAATCAAAATTAGGGCTCAACCCTAATTTTGATCCCCAAATTAGCGATGGACTTAATTATCCGTCGCTAATCAGCTACGAAAATTAACTTCCATCACTAATCTAGAGTTATTCTGGGTTTTAGGGTTAGATTCTAGTGACAGAAATCAACTTCCATCGCTACAACCCTAACCCCCTAAATCTGGAATAACCCTAGATTTAGCAACGGAAGTTAAATTCCGTCGTTAATTAGCGACTAAAATTAACTTCCGTCGCTAGATCCTAACTCTAAAACCCGAAAAACCTTGGATTTAGCGATGGAAGTTAAATGTCGTCGCTGATATAGAGACGAAACATTAATTTCGTCGCTATATTAGCGACGACAATGTGTTATAGTGACGGAATTATTGTTCCGTCTCTATTTCGTCGCTAATGGGAAATGGGGTTTTAAATTTCGTCCCCATATTAGCGACGGAATATAAATTTTGTCGCTATTTAGTGACGGAACTTTAAATTCCGTCGCTAACTACCGACGGAATTCAAATTTCGTCTCTAACTAGTGACGGATATTAAAGTTCATCGCTAAGTAGCGATGGAATATAAATTCCATTGCTAATTTAGTGATGAATATTAAAGTCTGTCACGTCGATAAAATAGGTATTTTTTTTGTAGTGTACCTAGGCTTCTTGCCCTCAAGTACTCTAATATCCTCCTCGATTTAAACTATTTTCCTTTGAGTCTTCTAAGCTTCTCCTCAATCTAGGCTACTTGCCCTTGAGTTGTCTAAATGCATCCTCAATCTAGGCTGCTTACATATGTGTATAATATCCATTTTATTTGAGCTACCATCCTTTGAGTTCCAAGTACAATTGGCATGGCTATACCTACACACTTGATGCACCAACATCAAATGCACTTCAAACTTAAGTTGTATTGCTAAACTATCAAAATAATAGTGCTAAACTCAAACATAAGGAGCAACTATTTTCCAATAATCTCTCATTTTTTGAATATTAGTAATATAATATAATTTAGGGACAACAAAAAGCCATATGAAACGTATCAAAGCAATTAGAAACTCAAAGCTCATCCTCAACCCTATCCCACCGTCTATTCAAGCATCTTATGTATTTTAGTCAAGCTACCTTTGAGATGATGCAATAGAGAAATCAAACATCATGCATTGTCATTTTAAAATAAAATTATTATATTTTTCCATTTACAATAATCATAAAATACAAAAGAATTTTAATTGAGGCATGGAAAATCATATCAACAATTATGATGAGCACCATAAAAAAAAAATTAATTCTAAGTGTGGTCTAATGATCAAATTATAACTTTTTATCAACACTTAAGTTTTAAAAGAATATCCTTAGGTTCCAACTATTTTCCAAGATTCATGTTTTTCATGTTATATATTCAAATAATATCTAGCCATCTTAATCAATAATTTATTTAGCCCATCTTGGTTGACGATTGCTTTTCTTTCTTCTAACATCTTCAATATTTTATTTTCTTTGCCTTGTTGCGACATTAGAACTCACACTAAGCAATTCAATAGAACAAGGAACATAAAGCTTAGTATCACACTAAACAATAACCTATATGGAGCATAGAAGAAGACCTTTCTATCTCATCATGCCCCATTCTATGAGGCTAGCCCAAGAACTTGCAATCTAATTACCTTATTGCTCCTAATACAAATTCTATTTAGTCTCCCTATTTCAAGGGTGATCATATCATATAAATCCTAAATGTTTAATATATTAAATTTATAATTTTAGTATATAAACATACTAATCATAATATATAAATATACTAAACCTTAATAGGCGATATACTATAGTTTTAGTTAGTCATACAATTTTATATACTAACATATTATTCTAATTTTTTTAATAATCATGTATTACAGTTTTAAATACCTTATACTATAATACTATAAATCTATACATAGTTTTTAAAATTTTAAAATTATAGTATATCATGCAAATCGATTAAATTTATTATACACTATAGCTTTCAAATTCAATATAATGAGACGATTGAGATGTTTACTAACAAAGCTTTAAGATTAATCTTTATGTGATGAAGCTTCTCTATCACAATGTATGTTACGTTATGGAAATAGGCTCTATAGAATTTGTTCTAACATCCTAGGAATTGCTCGCATCAAAGCCTCAAGAATATGAGGAATCTCTAGAAAGATTAAGATTAGTATTCTGGGTTTATCGTTTATGGATTCGAACTAGTATTAATACCAGAGATATTATAGGAAGGAAAGTAAATGACCCAAGTTGTGGTATATTAGAGTTAAGTTGTCATTATTCAAATCAAGTTGTTTGACTTTAGACAGATATAATTACTTCGTAATTAACTCACAACTAAACCTAATAATTGATTGACATTGACATATCTAGTTGATATATAAATAATCAAAATTGGGTCAACATTAAAGATGGGATGTCATTAATAAATGCATGTTTATCTTTAGGAGCAAAATTAATTAATTATTAATGTGGCAAAAGGATTTGATTGTCCCTCTCTCCAATAACATGCATGGGCATAAACTAAGTCTCTCACTTGGATCAGGGAGGAAAGACAAGGCAAAGGTCAACGACATGGCAAGGTTTGACTAATGGGGGGAGTCCAATGGTTGATGAGTGACCAATGTCTTAGTCAATGTGGTTGAGCTTATCTAAGCATCATTAATGTCAGTGACTTGATCTCAAATTTCAGCCGAGTCTTCGACACGTGACGGAATTAACGAGGCTTGGCTTTTCTAGATTATGGGCAAATTTTCCCAAAAACACACTTTTAGATTTGTCTGTTTTCTAAAATACTCCCCACACTTTGTGATTTCTAAAATACACCCCATGCCAATTCTTCCCCACGTAGAGCATTGTTATAATTATTTATTCATTTTTGCTCATCCAAACTTCTACTTGATAATTATTTTCACAAAGATAATATTGTAGTCCTTTCTTCTGAGCCTCTTAGAAGTTCATTCGTATTAAATCCTAATAGAAATATCAAAATGATTATGAAAGAGACCAAGTCAAGTAGTGTTTAGATGCAGGGGCTAAACTAGAATTTAAAAGTATCTAGGACTGACTGTCGACTACGTAGGGCTGACTATATAAGAAACTCAAGAAATAATATATTTATCTCTGTTTATAATTGAGAAACCTAAGAAATAGGTGGGGCTAGAGCCCACCCTAGCCCAAGTGTGGCTCCACCCCTATTTAGATGTGTTTAAATTTATTTATTAAAAAATTTATCCATCTCATCTAAAATTCTATTATCCTTATAAATTAATAAAAAAAATTATCTAATTCATCACTTATATTATTTTCTTATTTTAATATATTATGAATAATTTTAGATTATAAAAATTTATAAATTTTATGTATTTAAAAATTAAGAAATAAATATTTAAATAAATCTTACTTAAATGAATAAATAAAATTAAACATAAATATTTATTAACTTTGTTTATAAATATAAACAAACTAAGGTTATTAGTATTCAAATTTATTTATTTAATATATTTTTTATACTATTGAATTAATATAAATAGGTTTTATTTATCCGAATACTAAACTTGTTCATGAATAATTCATTTATAGCTCTATTCATCTCTCTAAGGCGACAATTCTAATCTATTTTAGACTT
Source organism: Hedychium gardnerianum (assembly GCA_038050645.1). Lineage (NCBI taxonomy): Eukaryota > Viridiplantae > Streptophyta > Magnoliopsida > Zingiberales > Zingiberaceae > Hedychium > Hedychium gardnerianum. The sequence goes on from JBBUKS010487480.1 coordinate 6,644, forward strand.
TTGATACGAAGATTAAAGATGATAGATGTGCCAATTAAGTTATATTGAGAGTCATATAGGTTAATGAAGCTTAGTTATAATCATTTTCACTTATCCGAACTTATACTTGATGATCATTTTGAAAATATATATATATATATATATATATATATATTTTGTAGTCCTTTCTTAGCCTCTAAAAAGACCGTACTAATTAAATCACGGCAAAAGAAAGGTCAAAACGATTGTGAAAGTCTCTTTTGACTACAAATTGTTCAACTTTCCTCTAAAAACACTTAAAATGGTCAATTTTGAAAAGGACGATTTATGGAAGGTTACACTCAAATTTTAAAAATTCTCAAATTATGCACCATAATTTATATTTTATCAAAAAAAAAAAATTAGTAAAAATAAAATAAAATAAAATTTATTTAATATAGATGATAATATAGTAGAGGATATAATTTAATGACATAAAATGATCAATATAATCAACCCCATCTAATGAGATAAAACTTAATTATTATTGTTGTAATTTATATTTTAACATAAGGTATATTTTTTTCCTTCTAAAATATCCTTCGATCCATTGCAAACTCAAATCAAAATAAAATTTTGATTTATTTTCTTACTTAAACCAAATTAAACTGAACCGAGTGAGATTAAAAATAATAATTATTTCATTAAACATTTTCATTCAAAAGTCATCAATAACCTTTCTAAAAAAAAAATCTCTTGTAATTAACTATTGAAAATGAAAATTAGGTTTTTATTGTTTATTAAAGTTCAATAGCATTATTTTTTAATTTTTTAATTTTTTTTGTTTTTTATTATTATTTAAGGGAAATTTGAATGAAAATATTTGACAAATAATTAAATTTTATTTCTTATCTTAATTCGATTTGGTTTAAATAAGTTTTTTTTAGACCGAAATTATAGAAGAGCATTTTAGAAAAGAAATACATCCTTGTTTACTTGGGAGGATAGAAATAAAAATCGGGAGAAAAAATTGTGTGAATTTTTTTTCAATGTTTATTTTGTGAAAAAGGATGAACTACTTGTCCTTTTTGTTGTTTATCAATTGTAAAATAATGGACATATGGATTTAAGAATCCATTCGTGGATTTTTTTTTTAAAAAAAAATTATCCATCCAAATCAAACGAAATGAACTTTTCTTCTTCCTTCGTCCAGTCAAATCTCTCTCAATGGCACTTATGACCACGAGGCAACTTGTGGTTACGGGTAACCTTGCGTGAGGTCGCCCTATGCAAGGAGAGGACAACAATTGATGGAGACAGACTATGTAGGTAAGAGCTATAAAGGATGTTGGTGCAATTATGCACCAAGTGATTACGCTCGAGTATCATGTATAGGATCGATGAAAGCACTAGAGGGGGTGATTAGTGCTCGTGGCTTTTTCATATTTTTCGTAAACTTGAGTTAAAGTAGCAGAAATAAAGACTACAAGCAAACACAGTTATCACGTTTGTTTTACTTTGTTCACAACCCAGCGGTTGTTAGTCCAAGACCCCCACCCATTGAGTGTTTTCATTGGACAATTCACTAAAAGTTCTTCTTCTCTGAATAGGAATTCAGAGACGAAGACTCGTCTTTACAAAAAGATGGGACCAGTAACACATTTTCTGACCCGTAAAACTTGCGTATAAAAGACAAGTACAATGTAATTAAATTTACTGACGACCATCTGAGATCTGATGGAGCGTGTTGTTGTCGGAGCAATGTTTCCGCATTGTAGCAGAAATTCGGAGCAATGTAGAAGTTGTTTAATTGTAGAAAAGTGATTTTTAAAGCTCTTGGTCGAAGTCTGCCTATATAGGCCAATCCAAGCACCTCAATCCTCTTGAGGCACCTCAATCGATGCTGATGTAGTGAGTTCTCTATCAATCTTCATCCGACAAATCTTATCCCAATCCAAGCGCCTCAATCCCTTTGAGGTGCATGGATGTTGACGTGGGTCGACCAATCTGAAGTTGCCACCTCATCCTGCCATTGATCTGGACTCAGGACGCCTCAATACCATTAAGGCACCTGGATCCTCTTAGGGTGCCTAGATCCCATCCAGGTGCCTAGAACAGCTGCTTCTAGTTTTTAACACCTGCATCATAGAGTTTGCACAAAATAATATATAGAGTATTAATGCAATAGAGTTTGACAATCTTTGGACTCTCTAGTCTTGATTTTTGGATTTCCAATGGAACCCTAGGTCAGACCGACGCCTATTGTTCCCTCAACGGGGAACTCATCCTCACTTATTCCTCTTAGTAGAGTTTACCTGTTTGCTAAACATCCAGTCCTCCAGACTTGTTTGAACTTCTGCTCAACATTCGATCTTGACCTTCGGGACTTCCCGTTAGACGTTTGATCCTCGATCCGTCTAGACTTCTGTCTGGTGTCTTCGACTTCCAGGGCTTCCCGCTTAGTGTCCTCGACCCCTAGGACTTCTTCCCGATGTCCTCTATCTACTAAGTCCTCTGCCCAATCACCTTGACCAGGACTTCGTTGCCCAGTCCACATGACAAAGTCTTCTTTGCCCAATCCACACGATCAAAACTTCTTTGCCCAGTCACCTTGACCAGGATTTCTGCCCACCAGGACTTCTTTGCCTAGCCTCAACTAGGACTTTCCTGCACACTTAGTCAAGCTTATTAGAACATTAACTTTGAACTTTTGTCAACATCAAAACACAGGTTCAATTAGCTGATGCTTCTAGCACCAACATCATATTTTGAAGTGGGTGTCAATTAGATTTATTTAGAATAACATATGTAATGAAAATGCAAGTACTGACCCAATTATTGAATTTGTAATAGTAAAGTGCAAGTGCCCCTCTACTTAGTGCAGTGGTAAAGACACACGGTGGGCAACCCAATAGTCAAGGTTTGATTCTCAAGAAGGCAAGGAATGCGACCTCTATGATCGAATTCCTGGACAAAGCCGGTTGTTGAGTGACAATGTCGTTCATGTTGTTGGTGTAATCTTCCTCGGGTCAAGGTTGACCAAGTTGACCAAGTTTGGGTTGGCTCGAATTTGGATTTTGATGTTTGATCAATATGTTAGTAAGAAGTCAAGTAGGTCAAGGTTGACCAGATACTTGACGATGTTAGAAGCCTAGTTGGAGGTTAGACAGGTGAGAAGTCTACCGAGTGACTAGTCCTAACTAGAGGTTAGGCAAGAGAAAGTCTTAACTGGATGTTAGGAAAGTGAGAAGTCTACCAAGTGACTAGTCCTAATTGGAGGTTAGGCAAGGAAAAGTGTTATGACCAAAAGAATTCAGATATCTCCAAAATGGTATGATATTGTCTACTTTGGGCCTAAGTCCTCATGAATTTATTTTTGGGCTCTACCCAAAAGGTCTCATACAAATGGAGATTTCTTTAATCTTTTAAAAAAACCCATGATCTTTTTCATGTATTTCAAATGTGAGACTTTGATTGTATTCCCAACAGAAAGTCCTAACTAGAGGTTAGACAAAGGGAAGTCTAAGTGAGTCAAGGAGGACTAGACACTTGGCATTAGTGAGGAAGTCCTAGCAGGTCAAGGGTTACTAGATGTTAGGCAACGATAAAGTCCTGGCAGGTCAAGGTTGACCAGATGTTATACAACAAGAAATCCCAAAAGGTTAAGGTTAACCAGATATTGGACAACAGGAAGTCCCAACAGGTCACGACTGACTAGATGTTGGGCAGAGAAAGTCCTAGTAGGTTGAGGTCAACAAGATACCAGGCAAGACCCAAATTCAGGCTTGAAAATGTTAAATTTAGGGTTATCAATCGATTGACAGGAAGTGTTAATCGATTGGTAAACCCTAAATCCAAAATTTGAGTTTTAAGTTTGAGCAATCGATTGGTGCAATCCCAATCGATTGACATAGATTTTCTCATGAACAGAAGGGTGCTGAATCGATTAGGGTATCGATTGACTGAAGTCAATCGATTGAGGCAATCAATTAGACAGTTTTCTCGAGCGAATAGAAAGGAGCTGAATCGATTGGGGAAATCGATTCAGCCTAAACCAATCGATTGACAAAGATTTTCTCATGAACAGAAGGGTGCTCAATCGATTAGGGTAATCGGTTGGTCGAAGTCAATCGATTGAGGTAATCGATTGGGTAATTTTCTCGAGTGAACAAAATGCTTCTGAATCGATTGGCTCAATCGATTGGAAGTTGGCAATCGATTGGTATGACTCACAAATCGATTGGTTGGGTAAAAAAGAATCGTATTATAGGTTTGAATGGTTGGATATGACGTGACAATCGATTGGGGGTAAGGCCAATCGATCGAGAGGCATTTTTCACTCGAAAGCAACCCTAGAAATGGGGGTTCATGGAGAGTTTGAAGGGGCCGGTTCTTGGTGATTCTGAAGTGAAGTGTTGCTACATTTCTGAGTTAATAAGAGGCATTTCCGAGCAACAAGAGAGCAAGCAAAGCAAGGTTCCTATTTGTAAATTCGTTTTTGATTTCTTTCGTAATCTTGTTTGTGTTTCTTGTTGGTATTCTTGTAAGAAGCTTGTAAGAGGTTTCTTCACCTCCGAAAAGTTTTCGAGAATGAGAGAGTTCATAGTGGAGTTGTGATCGCTGGTGTGGACTCTTGGATTAGTCACCTCAAAAAGGTGGATACCAAGTAAATCCTTGAGTTGTGTATGTGGCGTCCAAATTAAATCAAGATATCCACTACACATTCAACGACGAGCACGACAAGACGAAGAGAAGAGATCGAAGCTATTCACCCCCCCACCCCCTCTAGCTTGCAAGTGTCCTAACAAGTGGTATCAAAGCAAGGTCGTTCTTCATCAGATTAACCTTCGTCAGAGCACGAGCTAGAGGTAGAAGATAAAGTCTCATAATTTGAAGGGGTCTAATGGAGTTCAGAGATAGATTTGGATACGACATCCAAGCACCTCCGCCTTTCAGATTGGGAGAATTCAACCAACGGAAGGCTAGGGTTGAAAATTTCTTCATGATGAATATAGAGCAATGGTTTGCTCTAATGGAGGGATTTGAATCCCTAATTGATGGTCAAGGAAAACTCCTCAAGAAGAAGAAATAGACCGAGGAGCAACTCCAAAAATTTGAGATGAATGATAAGGTAACCAAAATTTTGATTAATTTGGTTCCTAATGTTATTTTGTGTAAATTAGGGGGATTACAAGAGTGCAAACAAATTATGGAGCAAATTGGTCAAGCTTCATGAGCATCCCTCCTCAATGCCAAGTGAAGATCAATTCAAAGAGGGAGACTCTTTGGATCAAAAGCATGAGGATTCGGAGGTTGAGAGATGCTCAACATCCGAGAATGAAATTGAGGAAGCATCTACCTCAAGGGTTGAAGGGGAGAGGCCATTGGCACCGGAACAGGAGGAAGCTTCTACATCCGGAACCAATAAAGAAGAATTATGCTCCACCTCTACAAGTCAAGGAAGCCAAAATCATGAAGGTATATCAATTTCATGCATTGAAAATAAAAATCATATCATCTTCTTTGAGTATAGGGAGAAGGGATATTATAAGAGTAAGTGTCCAAAATTGGTCAAGAAGAAGACCCAAGTGAAAGAGAAGTCAAGGGAGGCCAATGTCTTAATTTTCAAGGGAAAGGATCACATTGTGCTTCACATGCAATCAAAAGGAACATTATCAAAATCAATGTCCAAAGAGGAAGCTCAACAAGGGAGAAAACTCAAATCAAGAGAGAGCTTTTAAAAGCAAAACTAAGGTATCATTAGTTAATGGTATTTCTTCACATCATGATAAAATGCATGCTAGACCTGAATATTATGATTTTAATACTTATTATCATGAAAATAGGACATATGATAACTCTAAGGCAAATTATGTGTCTTATCATGCTAGAACTATCTTACCTAAAATAGGAAGGTAGAAGATGATCTAGGCAAGAACTCTAAGCATTTTAGATATATGCCTAGAAAGAAAAATAACAAACCTAAGGTATCATTTCATATTGCAATTGCCTTATATCATGATAAACATGTTAGAAATAAATTTTATCATCTTGGTGCAAATTACTATGAAAATAGAAATTTTCATGAGTATAATGAAAAATTTAGGATGTTTAAAGGTAGACCTACCCATTCTAAGGATAGGAACAATCAAGGCAAAAATGAAAAATCAACACTTGAGGATTTAAGGATTGAAAATCAAATTTTGAGGTAAAGACTTGATAAATTGGAAAAGTCCCTAGAGAAAATGACAAATAATATCAAAGAGTCCAACAAGCAAAACCTAGGTTTAGGAAGACAAGAGTCATCTAAGGACAAGAAAGGTTTTGGATACAAACCTAAGTCCAAGGAGAGTATGACTTCATATCATAGAGTTTCATATAGCTATAGAATAAATTCTAAGAAGTCTACAAGAGTCATTAATAAGGTTACAAGGGAGGTTATCCTTAGAGTTGACTTTGAGGAGACTAGCATGACTAAGGCTTCTAAGAAGTCTAGGAAAGTCATTAAGAAGGTTTCTAGGAAAGTTATCCCTAGCGAGTACCTACTACACCCAAGGAACACCAATAAATTTTGGATTTCTAAGAGTGTATTCTCTACACTCTAGATAAGTATAGGGTATGTCAACCCTAATTGAAAGGGTAGTCAACCCAACCATGGTAAAATTGACATTTTAGGGCATTTTCAAGGTGTTGTGACACCTTTGAAAATAAGAAGTTGATTTTTACTCTTGAAGAGTAAAGTGTGCCAATAAAATTTGAGGTATTGATATTAATCAAATTGGCTCAAATAGGATGGAAGTCAAGAGTGTGTCAAGTTTGGGGTTTTGGCATATTCTAGGGAGATAGGTTGTTTATGACAAATTGAGAATTTGACATAATGATTAGTTGATAACACTTAGATGAAAAATCTATGTATTTTTCTTTGTGTTATAATTGTCATGTTTGTGTGCCTTATTACATGTCATGTCATCATACTATACATTCATCTTGCCATGATATTTTGATACATGTCATATTACACATACATAAATTTGAAAATGATAGTCTTTCTTTTGAAAGTATGCATTTAATGTATGTCATACTAATTTACATACATACATTTTTAATTCCTTGTAATTAAGGTCAATGATATTGCTTGGCATCCTAGGTAGGATGATCAAGTTTAAAATGTCTAGTTAGAGATGCATGATCCCTAAGTTTAGGGAAAACCAATTTAAACATCTCACTAGAACTTTAGAGTTGACTTGTATATGCATTGACACACATTAGATACAAGTGGGATGTTAGGAGGATGAACAAAACTCAAGATGTTGATTTAGTGCATATAATTAAGTTTTAGTTTCATTAAAACAAATGCATATTGAGAAGTCCAATCATGGGAAAAACTAATGTGCAAGTCATGTGCATTTAGCCCAAAGATCATGGTTGAAAATTAGTTTTAAAAATCATTTCAAAAATATTTTAAAAATTCTTGGTGAAGTCTATTTGTTGATAGGAATCATCATTGATTAGTTAGATACAAGGTTAGAGTTAAACATTGAAGTTTTTAATGGTTTCTAATTTTGTATAAATCTTTAAAAATAAGCTGTATTTTTATATAAAACTATTTTTCCAAGATAGTATATGACATAAGTAATGTTTACATGAAATTTGTGATTTTTCAAAAATCGTAGAATTACTTGTGATTTTTTGAAATTGGGTCTGAAATTGTTTCTGGAAAAATTAGAAATACCAATTGATTGACCACTGTTACCAATCGATTGGTATATGCCATAATTGATTGAAAGATGAAACCAATTGATTGACTCAGGAGGTAATCGATTGGCTCAATCAATCAGTGTTATTTTGTTCAACACAGAATGACACTGAATCGCTTGCACCGATCGATTCAGCCACTCTAATCGATTTATGACAGTTATCAATCGATTAGGAGATGCTGATTTTGGCTGAAATGGGTTGATTTAAGTTGATTAAGCCATGTTTAGTAAATCTAGCTATTCCCTAACCCTCAAAAATGCTTGGATAAGTATTTAAGGGTAATTTTCTTGATGCAAATGAGAAAGGGATGGTTAAAGGAGAAAAATATGGAATTAAGGAGGAGGTTTATATTCCAGGTTGAATTTTTACTCTCAAGACTTAAATCTTTGACCAAGCTTGGGTTGGCTCGAGTTTGGATTTCGATGTTTGATCAATATTTAGTAAGAAGTCAAGTAGGTCAAGGTTGATAGATACTTAACGATGTCAGAAGTCCAATGGGGAGTTGGCAAAGGAAAACCCAAGTGGGTTAGGGAGGACCAGACACTTGGTGATCAAAAGTCCTAACTAGAGGTTAGCCAGGTGAGAAGTATACCGAGTAACTAGTCCTAACTGGAAGTTAGGAAAGGGAAAGTTAAGGTCTTAACTGGAGGTTAGGTAAGGAAAAGTTCTAACTAGAGTTTTTTCAAGTGAACATAAAGCTTCTGAATTGATTAACTCAATCGATTAAAAGTTGTCAATTGATTGGTATAGTCACCAATCGATTATGCAGGTTTGAACAGTCGAATTTGACATGATAATCGATTGGTGGTAAGGTCAATCGATTGGTTAGCGAAAATCAGCCCGAACAACAGTGTTATAAAGTGGATTGTGCTTGGAGAAAAAGGGTCAATTTCTTGGTGATTCTGAAGTGAAGTGTTGCTGCATTTCTGAGTCAACAAGAGGCATTTCCAAGAAATAAAAGAACAAGCAACGCAAGGTTCATCATTGTAAACCCTAAAGTCATTTTCGATTGTATTTGTTATTGTGTTGCTTGTATTTCTTTGTAAGAAGTTTGTAAGAGGTTTCTCCACCTCCAGAAAGTTTTTGAGAATGAGAGAGTTCATAGTGGGTTGTGATCGCTAGTGTGGACCCTTAGATTAGTCACCTCAAGGAGGTGGATACCAAGTAAATCAAAGTGTAGTGCATATGGCGTCCAAGTTTGAAGTGAAGTTCCTGTTAGGATCTTGAGCGTAAAAGCAACATAAGCGCAGCGGAATAAAATTCAAGATCCTTCCAGAAGATCCATGCACAAGAAACCCGTATACTAAGAGTTATGTGAGTTTATACCTTTGTTGCGTGAGCTACGTTCTCCCGGCAACAACTTTGGTACTAGTTGGACCTCAGCACGATCAAG
>JBBUKS010487507.1:0-15747 GCA_038050645.1 Hedychium gardnerianum
TTTAATTAATAGCAGCAGTAAATATGCCGCATGCATGTTTCGTTTTTTACAATAACATAAATTTTAATTAATAGCAGTAATAATTTATTAGTAGCAATAACATAAAAAATTTTAAATATTAATTAATAGCAGCAGTAAATAGCAACAATAAATTTTACGTATATTCCAACACGAAGCCAAATTTATTCCAATAACAGCGCCAATTCATGCATGCATGACGTTTCGTTTTTTACACCCCTTTTATTTATTTCAATGATATTTATTCCAAATTAATATTTTATTTTTAAAAAAAAAATTTAAATCCGTCATTATCGGTCCCAAGTCCGAATGAAAAAAGGTGAGGGGAAATTTTAATTTTTTTAAAAAAAATAATAAAAAATTTTAAAAAAAAATTGCCTAGGGCCTCGTGGAACCTTGAGACGGCCCTGCCTCATAGATTGGTTATAAAAGTGTCTGTATACAGACAAAGATACGTTTTGTATCCTTCGTACATTTCCTATGCTATTATTCATTTTCTCTCCACCTTCACAGACTGATTTTCGAACACTTTTTTATCTTCTTATCCCTCCCATTTATGTTTCAGGGGTTTTTTGAAAATCTCGGTTTTTTTTTTAGAGATTCGGCCTTCGCTCAACTCGGACTCACATCAACTCGGACTCACATTTTCTGATGATTTCTGGCGTTCTCATACACGAACAAATGATTTGAGGGATAATTAAGTGGGAATATACAGAAAGATTATTGTTTCTTTTGTTGCAGTTTGTTGCCGTGCATGACAAAAATTAATATATAGCATTATCAAACTCATCTCGTTCTTCATTTAAATAAAGCGATCGATTTTGACAGTTTTGAAAATATTTAAATAATTTTAAAAAAAATTGAGATAAGTATCATTTTAATTTTAACATAATTTAATAATAAACACATTAAAAATTAAAACTATATATTTATATGGAATATATAGTATCTTTTTTACATTTATTTAAAACTAATAATGTTGTGGCAATTTTTACATCCACATGAAATACGTTTAATTCAATTTTTAATGTTTTGTTTTTTATTATTATAAATAAATTTATAATGTAATAAAAGATAAATATTTGAAATTTATTTGTGGAATAATTTTTAATTTTTTATCATTTAAATTTCATAGTTCAGAAATAAAATTAACAAATTTTCAATGTGAATCTGAACCGAAGTCACGTAACTGATGAACTTAACTGAGTAAATATATATCGAGACCCACATGATATTCAAATAATCAATCCATCAACTCAACCATTAAACCAATAACATGTGATTTCTTGTATTGCAATATAATCCTTGTAATTTACTTTTTCCGTGTTAATCCTGAGACGAAATCTTGAGGACGAGCGTTTCGTCTTTTGCCATCACTGTATTATAATATAAATTAAATATACGAAGAAATAGACTGGCAAAAGTTGAGAAGATCGTCTATCATCCCTCTTCGTTGAAATGAGAGCTTACTTTGTTGATATACAGCGTTGAAAGAACAAGAATAAATCACAAATCCACGGGAGGAAGCACGACTAATTTGGATTTTACAAAACCAGTAAAGTGGTAATAATAATGGATTCACTAATGCATGTACAAAGATACAAGGCAAGGCTTGCATCTGTGTGAAAAAAAAAAAAATTCAATCCCACATCCTTTGTAATTTATGGGAGGGGGCATGGGCACATTCTGTACAACTCGGTAAACCGTGCTAAAAATACAATAGAAGTTTGAAAAATCCAAGCGTACATAAACAATTTTAGGGTCTGCCTAACTATCAAAACTTAGGCGACTCGAGAAATAAGCCCTTGTTTAGAATTGGTGGCACAACTTGTAGCATTCAGGAAAGAACTCCATGCAGCTGAAATCATACCTCGATGATGGATGGTTAACTTTCTGGCTGCAATTTCTTCCAAATGACTGTGGGTACTCCATAGCAAACAGGAGCTGCTCCAATTAGCATCGGGAGTCGGCATGACTCTCGTGCTTGGCTCATGAAGGACACTATCCTGTTCCTCCTGCAACCTTGCTTACTACTAGCTGATAAATTCTGCAACTTTTCATTGGCCTGTTTCCTTCTAGTCTTTACAGAGGTGGTGGTCGCCTCTTTGTTTATGTTCATGCAACTCAACCCTTTCACCAACTTGCTATCCCTTGTGCAATTGTCAAGAGGTTCTGAATCTTTGAGCAGCCATGAATTCAACAAGGCCTTCCCAAACCGGTCAATATCTTTATCCGTTACATCCCAAAGGTTTGCAATGACACATGGGGAACCACCTAACAGATAGGATAGAGGAGCACCTTGCGGAGCATAACACCCTTTACGAACAAGTGCCCCACTGCTGCAGCCCATAAGAACAGTGGCAGCACAATGGTCTAACTTCCGAATTTCTTTTTCAGGCATATATTGTGTTCCTGCATCATAAATGTCTTAGACTCGAGTTGTTAAAAAGATTGAAAATAGTTTCAAGTCAACTTACCACTTCCATGACCAAAATACAGGAAGAGATCACGATTTTGCAAGGCGAAACTCAGCTCTTTAACAGTAGGAATTACTCCAGCTTTACCCTGTAGGAATTTAGTTGGATAAGAAAATTATCATATAAACAAATCATAAGGTAATAGTAATGAAAGCAATTTAAGTGAGGTCATCAACACCTCTAGTAATGTAATTCCATTTTACATGATAAGTTTCACATTGTAGATTCATATACAATTACCAAAAAACTGATATAAGATTTCAAGAGTCACCTCCCATTCTTGGCTTCTGAACCATTGCTCGAATTCCACTTGTGTATCATTTAGATCTCCACTTGGGTTTAACAAATAATAAGCATTAACAGGGTCGATAGCAGGGATGATGGTGCCAAATGCCTCATCCTTTTTGTGATGAGAACAGCTTTTGTCAAGTGTTGCAAAGATACTGCTGATAGATGGCATGCGATAAACCTCCTGGTTCCTTAAAATTGGTATGTTCTCCCATGGCAGCATCTGTGGTAATAATTAACAAACGATGATGACAAGATAAAATAATTAGTTCTTCAATAAATCATATGATGAAAAAAGTTGAATTTAAAAGTCTACTGAAGGGTGTTAAAATAGTAACCTTTCATGAATGGCAAATGAAGACAATGAGCATCTAAAATGCATGTATTCAACACAAGACTGCAAATTGAACTAAGATTCGGAAGTTGAATTTTTGCAAATTTTCATAACATTGCACAGTAATATTCAGTTTAACTTAATAATTTCAAGTTGGAAATAACATGACTGAGATGCCTCACCTGAACATCAGAATCCAGCACTAGAATCACCGGTTCTCTGTCAACATGTTCTCCATATTCAGTAACCATTTCCCTAACCAAATCGTGAATGAAATTGATTGCAGTTTCTGTCTCAGGAGCTGCAGGAAATACTCTAAATCTCTCTTGACCACAGCAGGCACCTCGGCCAAAATAGCCATTGTATAATAATAACTGATGGATGCATGATTCTGCATCAATTATTGACTTTGAACCACAAATGATAGAGCTGATCAAACTATAATTTATTCCATGTTTACTATGGGATTTTAGAGCATTGATTAATTTGTTAATCCTTCTGTCAATATTCCGATAAATTGATGAATGCTCGCCCAGAAGCAAGCAACCCCAGGGTCCCAACCATGACGTTTCTATGTTTCTGTTCAAAATTAAATGAAAAAGATCAATTTAGTATGAATTTTGATAAATATAGAAATGCAAAATCCTGATGATCTCATAAAAACTAAATTAAAATGTAAAAAAATAAAAATCAGAACTAATCTTGCAAGATGTGAAAGAATATAATGCACAGGATGCAAGATAATCAACCCCAATAAAAAAGTAGCAAATAGAATTAGGCAAACCATATCATATCAGCATCTTACCTCAGCAATTTGTTTAAACAGTTGTCAAGTCTGATTCTCTGAGACCACCAAGTAGCAAATTTTGTTTGTGTATCAGCTGGTGAAAAGGTTGAATTAAATAGAAAAAGAAAGTTCTCTTCCAAAAGATTTCTAAAAGATGGTAATACACAATCTACAACAGAGTAATCCCATGGGCAACTCCATTGTTTGGCAGATTCTGTATCAGCACCACTGAATTTTTGGCATGAAATGCCAACTTCAAGTTGGTCTGATGGAAGAAAAATAAGATGATTCAGCATTTAAAAAATAAATAAAAGAACTGTTAATGTTAGTAGTTTCATTTGAAAAATATTACCTTCCGCAATGAGATTCACAGGCAGTAACATAACAACAGGTTGGTTGTTAGCAACTAGTCTTGATACAAGTATCCAAGCAGGGAAAAAGGAAGGCAGAAGTAGCATTTCACCAATGAGGTTAGTATAATCTCCTCCAAGCATGCTTATACAAATTATAGGAATATTAGGGAGGCTCTTGAAGAAACCACATACATGTACTTCAAGATCTTCAAGATATTCTGGAAAAAATCTAAAACCAAAAGAGATATAGCAAAGAGAGAAAATATTATAACCATGTCAGTGTTGGTGTAGATGCATAATAGGTTGTTGCAAAAATATCACAAACCTGAGGAATTTGGATAATTCTGCAGTGTCATCCATCATATTAGCATCAGAAAACACCTGAAAAACAAACAATATGCATTTATAATAGCTAATCCATAAGTAGTAAAAAACCCATTATTATCCTGTAGTGAACCGGCAAAGGAACAGGTTTATTATGTTTACACATTTAATTAATTTAGTTCACTGAGTTTTCATGCCTGAAAATGTGTTGGATTAAAAAGGTTGTCCTTGGAAATACAAATTTAGAAATTAAATTCTCATCTCCATGTGTCTGGATAATTTGAGATAGTTCCTTAAAGATCTTTCACAAATTATATCAGATTCTAGCAATAGGTGTGAAACATGCAGAATCAGAAGTAAAGAAATCATATCTTTCTATGTATGGATGTCTTATATTAGATAGAGAAAACAATCCACAATTATCCTTGAAATGATATTGCCACCTCCCAAAACATGAGTATAGCGGTGTATGAAAAAAAAAATCTCTTCTAGAAACAAACAAGAAAATGGTAAATGTCCTAGTCCAATCATCCAATCCACAGACAGGATAACTTATAAGATGTACTAATCTTGAACTAGAGGGAACCTTTTTATGGGATGGCCAATATGACTTCAAACCTGAGTCAAGACACATGGCAACATGCTATGGTACTCTGCAATTAAGTAACATTAAGCAATAGTTAAGCCACAGCCCTACGATGACATGAAAATTTGGTAGTTAAACGAAGAATAAATTATGCATACAAAATGTTATAGTTAAAAATTAAGTTTACATAAATGATTGGCAAGATGTTGTGTTGGTAATTTGATGACAAGAAGATTACTAGAAAAGCAAGCAGTGCAAGCAGATAGAAATGTTAGGAATTACAAAGAATTAACAACAGACCTTGAGAGGTTGACTGTCCACATTTGTACCAACTGAAGCTTGTTGGAAATATGCAGCCCAATGGTTTAAAGAGAGAGATTTTTCAGTTTGCACAGGTAATGAAACAGAGCAATCGATTGTGGAGAATAGAAACATCAAAGACAGCAGACGAGAGACCTGCATTATCAATAGGAACCAAAAGAAATGCTGCTAAGTAACTGCTTGATCAGTGATAAGCTGCTTATTGCCTATACAAAATTGGAAATGTCACTGCAATCAATGAATATAATAACAAAATTTATTCATATTAGAAAGGAGTATGATTTGTAACCTTGTGAAAAAGCAGGGGATTTTCACGGCAGAGTATGAAAGCATTAAGTAACCAAGTACATATAGTTGTCATCTGGATCTTGGAGAAACTGCAACAATTGGTCCTGCAAAGGACAAAATGACAATCATGTCATCTTCTCAAGTAATTAATTATATCATCTAAGGAAAATTATATACTTTTGTAAGGCCAAATGACCTGGGATTCTCTGATGTACAATTCTTCAAACAAAACCAACTCATGTTGTACAACACTGCTGCACGTTCCATGCGAAAGAAATCACCGAAAGTCTCATCCACGAGAAGGTGAATTAAGCTGGAATCAAATGTTCCATAGAACCTAAGAGATTTCCAATTGAACATCACAGAAATGCAACGACCAAACACTTCGTGCACTTCATGATCTCCGTGCTTTCCAGAGCGAGTACCAAGACATTTCGCTAAACAAAAAAGACAAGCAAATAAGGGAGTTAGTTACATCAATACCTGATAAAAAAAATCGCATCATGGAAACCTTAGAAGAATATCTTAAGGCGGAACAGCATTTTAATCAAGACATAATACCAAAGTCCAATACCTATCTTGATGAGAAGTATTGTTGTGAGATGCCGACTATAAGATTCCCACTTCAGATAAAGAATATCCTGCATGAATCCACTTTCCACTACTTGGAGAATGAGGCACCTCCAACATTTTATTTTGTTGCATCCACATTCTTCTTCACTTCCACAAGCAGCGTCAGAACTCTTATAGCGTCCCTTTGATAGTTTAAGTTCAAGTGTAGCGGACCCATTGCAATTGGTTGATGTATTCACAACATTAATAGTTTGGGCAGTAGAACGGTTTCTTCTTGGTTTAGTTTGATGGCTGAGATCCTTCTCTGAGGATTTAAATGACTTTTTAGAAGTTTTCTTGACTTGTATGGCATGTGATTTTAACCCTGAATTGTCCAAAAGCTTTAGCTCATCAGATTCCTCTCTACCTTGTCCTGAATTGGGAACATTTGTATGGCTACTCAGTGAAAGGCAGATACTGCAAACAGGTAATTTTACTCCCTTGTTAGTTGGGCACATTTTAGTGTGATGTTGAGCTGAATTTCTGGCTTCCCCAATTATATCAGTTCCTGGCTTCTGATAGATGTTAATATAAGTCCTAACAGAAGCCTGTTCCAGTTTTTCAATAGCTGATCTATACAAGCCTAGTGCATCCAGCAAACTTCCAGAGCACTCGGTTTGCATTCTTTTGGAGAAGATATTTCTAGATAAATCACCAGCTTGCATGTCAATCATAACCTCAAAAGTCATTTTACAACGGTCGCATGAGATCATGTGGTGATAGTCCACAAGTAGTTTTTTGGCATAGTCAATCTCATTTGCAGCCATGTCCCAGCACTGTTTCCTACAGTATAATTGACCTGGCAAATACAGGATCAAGAGATCTGCTTCAGCCAGTAAAACAGTGATAAATACCAGCAATAATAGCGAAGATAATTAAGTAAAATACCTAAATATATTGTGAAAGAAATTGCAAGGACTGGGAAGCCCCTTAAACAGGATATTTCTTTTCCTATTCGAAAAAGATGTTCTGCCTCAGCGCCATTACCGGTTGATTCACAGATAACGCCAACCTGAGGATGCAAGTTTATGCAGCATGACAACTAAAAATGAATAATAAAATATCATTAACATAATAACAAATTATGAACCTGCAATGTGCTTTCAAGGTAGCACCTAAGAACACCCCATACACTATGAAAAGAATCAATTGAATTGCCTGACTTATTAGCACCCAGCCAAACATCTGTAATAGCATTGCTCACTGCTTCAAGGCATATACGATCATTTGTAGATTGAGTAGCTTGATCAAGCTTGGTTTTTGCAGATTGTTCAGTGACTTTATAAATAAATTTCCTCCTAAATAATTTGTCCCTCAGACATAACGCCTTTCTCGCATACAAAAGAGCCTAACCATCACAACAACATCATAAGATATTTAAGGATATAGCAGAACAAAATAAAAAGAGATACAAAATGAAGAATTCTATTATGTACAGGTGAATTATGGCATCCTAGTAAAGTAGAAAAAAGAAAACTATTAGACTACAGGAAAATGAGAGCTTTACTCAATGCTTAGCTGTGAATAGAAAATACTTAAGATAGATTATAACTTCTATCTGCAACCAACTCATCCAATAAAGGCATTATCTACAAATCACTTTTTGTGTTGTAATGTATCATTAAAGTTCTGATAGAGTGTCAAGGCCTCAATCTGGTGGCGTGACTGGAATGGTCGGTATTTGTGCATGGACGAACAGTATATTGTGTCTGTGTTAACTCATGATGATGTAGTTACAAAGAAAAAGAAAGAGCATATGAGGTGCTAGAGGGTGGTGAGAAGAAAGACGAGGGAACCTTTCTGTCATCGTCCAGCATGCTTGGACAATGATGATCTGGAGAAATCAACAAACACCTGAGTCAACCTCCCTGCCAAATGCCTATTCATCTGCATATCGAGGAAATTGACTCGTCAAAATGGCTAACTGAAGCACCTCAAGGACTCATCCATTTTCAGCTTATCAAGTTGCATCCATGACCCAACTTGAACTAAAACCAGTACAAGAAGCACATAGAAACCTCAATGGTTCAATCTATGATTCAAGTTACAAAACCATCTCTAAAATTGGACTCTTCAGTAGACCGCACACCTAGCTCTGATATCAATACTCTGGCATCATCATTTCAAGTCAACACCCAAGACCCCTATTGATCATTGATCATATTTAAAAAATTTAAGAAACAACAAATTTCAAACACAGATCTGCACCATGTTAGATATTCATATCCTAGTCTGACTAACACTACAAGACATAAAGAGTTAAGTAAGAAAGACAACATGTATATTACCTGAATGAATCTTCCATTGGAGAAAAGCCTTTCAGACAAGTCATAGTAAAGATATGAAGCCATGAAAGTAGATTCACTGGTCAAAGGAACCTAAAAGGCAAAAAACGATCAATTGATGGTAAAAAGTTTATCAATAATAATAACCAAAATACAGTTTTGGTCATTTCAAAAATTTAACTCGCCTTTGAGATTAGAGATGATGCAACCTTTTCAACCTCTTGAATGCTCATCTGAGCACCAAAAGGCATGGTGATAGAATGCCCTCTTGGTTCAGAGAAATGAGAATCTGTTGGCAATAACTTCTGCAGAAATGTGCAGAGAGTTGGCTGATCACCTTTCATGCAACTTATCCAATAATCCAAAGAGTTGGCATTTGAATCATACTTCTCTGAGATACTGAAAACAAACCCTTCATGAATTGGACAGCGACAAAGAGAATGGTTTAGCCTTCTGTTAGTCCATAGCATGGTAATACACTGCTCCAATGGTACATTCTTCAACAAGCAGAATTTGATTATCAACTTGCATATCTCAATTTGGAATTTCAGGCAACCCTGAAGAGTAATGTGAACATAGTAAAGTATGTTGTTCATAAAATATACAAGAAAATTGAAAGGAAAGACAGTTGAGAAGTAATAAATGCACCAAAAATGTTTCAGTAGTTTACCTTTAATGAAAGCAAATCAACTATAGAGCATAAGATAGGTAAAGTATCAGCTAATGGACACTCATAGTTGTTGCTTGTTGAAGGATAACCTTCAATATTGATGCCCGACCACAAACTCAATGCACACTGAACATTATCAAGAATTACCTGCCCCGGACACAGAAGAGTCAGAAAGAAAAAATAAATAAATAAATTTCCCATTATTATTGCTTATGCACAAATAATAGAACTACAACTATTTCTTAATTCAAAGGAAAGCTGGAACTCTTACATTGGAGTCTTGATTGGCCTCCTGAGCACATTGTGCATACAAGAGGTATGTGAGACACAACTGATGAGCAATTGAAGCAGCAAATTGAGAAGCTTCACCGTATGTGAATCTCTTTTACAATGAGGAGATGACACACTTTAATCAATTTAACATATTAAAACTAGATGAAAATTGTAACCAAGAAACTTACAAGTAATGACACCGCTTCAGAAAGGCATTCAAGACATTTGTTTATGCCTTCTGTACCAAGAGCTCTTAAACTCTTTCCCTTCCTAACTAGAATTCTCGATTTTTGCAAGTTGTAGTCTTTTGATGTATACACATAATTCAACAGAAGGTCCATAATCTTCAATTCCATTTTTTGGCACAGATTTGGATTGTGAGATTTGAACAGTTCATAAGCAATAAGTTCCTACAAGAATGCAAAACACAAGATCGTAAAATTTTGTTAAAGGAAAACAAAGCATCATCAACTTAAAAGGAAACTAGGTGTGCAAACCTGTTCAAGGATTTTGCCTATAATTTTCTTTGACCAATTCAAGTCACAGTCGAGAAGCAAGTAATAGAGAATTGGAGCATTATCCACTTCATGTACATCCTTAAATTCTTCACAAAGGATCTGAACTTAAAAGGTCAATATTTAAGTAAATTATAAAAAGATAAGAATTATCCAATAACCCTGTTGTTACCTTAACCCATTGATGCATCAAGGTTGATATGCCAGTGTCATTTAGAGCCTCATCAGCAGCAGAGAATTCATATAAACTCTTAACAATAATGCCTTTTATGTTTACAGTGTCATATTTATGAAGAAATCCAATTATCTTTGAAATACGTGCCAATGCATCATTAATGGCATCTTTATAACCATCTTCGTCAATATTATCACTATGGAGTTTCTTTGAATTCGATGAGTGCAAACTGCAAGTAAACCTCACATATTTGCATGTAATTTCAAGGCACAGCTGAAATGCTTTAGATGCCTGAAAAGAAAAAGAAGACTTGTGAGCAGAACATGTTTGAATCACTATCAGAAGCATTGAATATATCAATAACAAAAGCAGAAAGGAAAATAGTAAAATGGCAATAATAAAGTTGAAAAAAAAATATTTCAAAAGCTCCAAAATGTTTCAATTACTATCAAGCAATTGCTAATTAAACATATCAATAATAGAAACAGAATAGAAAATAGAAACAATATAGTGGAAAACCTTTTCTTTAGCTTGATCTCATGTAAGTGCCCTGCAATTAGAGGATGTCCTCATGGACATATCTTTCATGATTACTAAGGTGTCCTGTTGATCTACTCTTTTAAATAATTCAATGCTTAATGTTGCTATCCTGCAAGGAAAAATGGATGTGAAGTATGCAAAAGGCTCTCTGCATGCAACCTGATCTAGTCCAGTTACCAGTACTTAGTTGCGACAGTTTTGTCTAATTGATCAATTGATTGTCTGATGAATAAGTTGTATGACTGTGTATGGCTGACTAGAGCGAGGTGAATAGACAGAATGCCTAATTATCGATGCTAGACCCTAAACGCAATCACAAACACATGTCCACATGTCTTCAGTCTTCTTCAAAATTCAAACTAGCTGCCTTGTGCAATCTTGATTTGGATCACCAACCTCCGAGTCCTCTCAATCTGAGCTACCCACTCTCAAGTCCAATCCTCTCAATCTGAGCAACCTACCCTCAAGCTCGATCACCAAATCAAGTCGGCATAACTAACCTTGCGTACTTAAAGCACCAATCATCTCATACAGCCCAATAATGCAATCCTTTGTCAAACATCAAATCCTATAACTAACCTTAATCACAAGAGAGGAAACAACATAATCACTATTGGAACAAACCCTTCCTAGTGGTATTTTGTAATCTAAGTTAATTACTACAGTATTATAGTTTCAATCTCTTTAATGAAAACACTAAACCTTGATCAAGTCTAGAATTTCAAACAAAACAATTACAAGAAAATAACTACTGTGACAATTAAGCTTTCAAGAATTTTGCGGCCATTGTTGTGCAACTAAATTGTTTGTTATAGACTTCACATAAAATAACCATATAGTATATGTCTCATTCATCGTCAATGTGAAAAAACCGAAACCAAGATATCAACAAATAATATTTAGTCAATTCCACTTCATGCTTTGCCACATCTTCATTCAAATGGAAAGAAGAACGAGGCAACAACACAATAAGGAGAATTAGAAATTACATAAATAAAGATACTAAAGACGTAATACCTTCTCCAGCAATCCACTATTGTAGCATACAGCTCCAACATTATTTATTGATGAAATAAGAAACTTCAGCTCTTGCATTTCTATCCTTGTACTTGAAATGATATGATTTATAACTAGTAGACTTTTCTGAAGTTAACATAAAGTGTGGATTAGTAAATAACAAGGAAAAAAGCAAAAAATCTCAAATTTGGCATCTAATTATCAAAAATAACCTCGTAACTTTTGTCAGCTATGAGGGAGATTTTGAAAGCTGATAATGCAATTTGAAGTAGTGTTCCTTGGCTTTCCACTAACCTCTGCTCAATGCTCTTTAACATGACACTACATCTATAAGTTCATGAGCCAATATCAAAACCCAAAGAGGATTTCATAAATAAAGCATGCTTAACAAACTATTAAATGAATTGATTGGAATAGCATCCATAAAAAATATGAATGCAGATGGAACACCTGAGAAACTTTTCTTCATAACCATACCTAGTAGAATCAATGAACAAATCACAAATTTGATGTAATGCCTTCTGGAGATAATTTAATCCATCAGAATCCAGAAGAGGTTCCTGTGAGGAAGCAATTCTTTTCCAAACTATGCTAACAAATTCCACCATTTGCTTGCAAGGAAACTCTAAAGCATCAATGTATGAAATGAATGAGACTTTTCCGTGTGTTTGCATACAAGAATTACTCATGCCAGATTTTGAAGAAGACATAAAACCATTACTTGTGTCTTCTATCTCACTACTAAAGTCCATCCCATCTTTATGGTTTATAATATCAAAGCTACTGGCTAATTTTTCCAATATAAAAGACAAATTTTGCAAATCAACTCCATTTGCACTTTGATTAGCCTGAATACAACTAAACTTGAAGTGCAAACCAATAGCATAAAGAGTTAAAATTGATGTGAGAGGAAGTGACACCTGAGAAAAGCAAAT
Organism: Hedychium gardnerianum; assembly: GCA_038050645.1. Lineage (NCBI taxonomy): Eukaryota > Viridiplantae > Streptophyta > Magnoliopsida > Zingiberales > Zingiberaceae > Hedychium > Hedychium gardnerianum. The sequence goes on from JBBUKS010487507.1 coordinate 12,799, forward strand.
ACATCATTTCACTAAGCAAAGGATGAATTGACGGCTACAAAAAAATAAACAAAGTGTAAGTGTGTGTACCTGACATATATCTCCACCTCCTTGACATAATAATTCTGCAGCACTTCTGCACATATCTAAATTGGAAATGCAAATTCGGCGAGCAAAATGTGATACAAATTCAAGAAACTCATCTGTAGCATTCAGCAAATTAACCTGCACAAGGTGCAGATAAGTGAATGCACATAGAATAGTTTTGAAGGAAACAAAATACTAAAAAGCTCCTGGAAGAATATAGGTTACAGAATACCCTTTGATTCTGCAAAAAAGTTCTATGAGTAATTTCTTGATATGTTACTTTGTGTAGATTTCTTTTTTGACAAGAAGATGATTGACATCAAGTGGATGTTATCATTTAAGCAACAGGAGCTATGGTGAGCACTGATGTGCAGTAGCTAGATTGTCTCTAAAAGAGTAAGCATTACCAACTTTACTAATGTACTTGCAATCAGCAGATAATATTGCAAAGAATCATTGATGATCTAGTCACTAGTTATTTCTCCTCTCTTCTTCTTTGTATTGATTGGTAACAACCTATTTTAACACATGTCAACTACGACTAGCATAGTATGCCTGGCACCTAACAAGTATCAATATAACAGTATCTGAAACCACAATGTTCTTTTCTATTTTCTAGGACACTATCTCAAACTACTACCATATTAATATTGATACTGCAGAACCACATAGGATCGCCACTATGCATGATTTTCAAAATCAGTCAATTAGGATAGGAATTTCCAACTATCTTAACTTTTTCAAAGAAATCAAGCCTCCAATGAGTCCAATTAAAATTTAGAGTCAAACTGATATTAACTGAAAGTTATTAGTAATTCATGAGCAAATACAATAGAAAATAGAAGAATAAACACTAAATTCAGAATGCACAAGAGTTACAGAAACAGATTCAAATTTGGCAATTAAAGATAAATAAATTGTTTTTCATAGAAAGAAGACCTAAGGCAATTTCATTTAATCAAAAATTGATGTGTAATAGCATTAGCAATTGAACATAATATGGTTAGGCAGCTTTGGTTGGCTTCATATGATTTTTTTCACAATGATTCCAAACAGATTGGTTTTACAATACAATAGTTGATCAATCAAATGAGTCAAAGGATTAAAAAAACCACCTTGCAGCTGCATAAAATGGATTGCAATGCTAATCTAAGAATATCGAGCAAAAGAGAGCTTCCATCATCCCATTGCAAGTCAACAGATGAAGATACTTTTCCCACTCTCTGTTAATTAAATATCCAAAAGATCAGCATCCATTAAAACTAGCTAATGTGGAGCATATTCAGACTTCATATTACAGCATACTCTATAAAAGTGGTCTATCAGGGAAGAATTTGCACATTCCTTCAATGTCCTCAGGCAGAAATGACGCACCATTTCTCCTTTAAAGAGTCTGTATTCTTCAAGTAAAAAAAGCGAACACCTGCACATAATATCAAGCAAATTCTGGAATCTCCGGAGCCCTTCTGAATTTAAAAACCTGCATGTACCACTTTTCCTTTTATTTGATTATTGTTTGGATAGGCAATCAGCAATAAGCAATTGTCCAGAACACGTACCGAAGCCAAGGCTGAACTTGATCAATCAAAGCTAAAATCCTATCATATGCCACCTCCTTCTGATTTTTACTCTTGTACGATGAGCCCACAAGAACGGTAATGACTGTGATAACCAGTGTGGTGACATCTGGATCATCAGTTCCAACGAGTCCCGGATCAGGTAAATAGCAACCAGAACCAGAAAATTTTCCTTTACGCGACTTGGAAACCGGTGCAGCCTCGACAAGAACCGATCTTAGGTTCTCTAGAAGCACTAAAGCTTCTTCTTCAGCTTCAGCGTACCTCTCCCATGCTTCCAAACAGAAGAGTAGATGGCCTTTCTGGAGGTGAACTGAGTAAGCTTTGCCGGCGAGGCAAGGACCAATGCAAGCCAAGCAGTCGAGCAGAAGGCGGTACATTCCGAGAAGCTCGGCCGCGATCTGGTCGTCTACAGTAGAACTTGACGTTTTGGGGCTCTTTCGGAGTAGCGAAGGCAGGATTTTGAGGGCTTGGCAGAGGAAAGGGAGGAATCGTTTCGCGAGGGGACGGAGCGCCATGGAGTCAGGTTCCGACGCTTTCTTCTTAGCGCCTCTCTTCTTGGGAGCGGCGGCGGTAGCACCGGTCTTCGTGGGTGCAGCTGCGTTAGGGTTGTGGGAATGGAGAGGGATGAAGTCGCCGAAGGGGAGGAGGAATGAGGCGAACCGATCGTAGATCCCAACGCTGACGGAGCCATGAAGAGATTCGAGAAGAACGGAAGCCGCATCCTCATCGGCGGCCATCGGCAATACCGATCGAGTGTGGCCGGGATTGGGAGGAGAGCGGAGTGAGGAGGAGGAAGCCTCGAGGAGACGGGAATAGGGTAAAGAACAGGAAGTATGAGCGGGAAAATTAGACCGCCGGTTTAGAAACTTTTCAACATAACTCGGTTCGGTTCAATTATCGGACCGGCTAACACAAACGTAGCCGGTTTCAGTTAGGCCAAGTATTGAACCGGGATATGAACTATACATTCGTTAGCAAATTGTATTTTATCGTATAAGAGTTTGGTCGAAATTAAAGCGAATTTAATAAATAAATTTGAACATATATTTATTATTTTGCTCGTTAAATAAAAATTATGAATGATCATGAATAAACATCCGACTTATATTAAATTCATAAATATATATATATATGGTAATTTTTCACTTCACTACCTAAGTTAAACAGGCTTTTTTCACTTTACCCCTCAGAGTTTAAACTTTATATTGACCAATATTTTTTCAAACATCAAACATTTACTGAACATGTGGAAAGAATAAAACAGATTCAATACCATGAAATGCTACATCGAAATGTTTACAGT
>JBBUKS010487517.1:0-15747 GCA_038050645.1 Hedychium gardnerianum
ATTATATTTCGTCCCGTTAAGCTATTAGAATTTTGCCTCTCCAATTCTAATTCTTTTGTGTCCCCCATTTGCATGATCCGAGAAAGAGAAAACATAACGAACGAAAACATACCAAAGATTTGAGAAAGGTAACGAAGACCCTTGAAGAGATTCTTCATCTTCATCCCGGTCCCCATGTCGCCTAAACACAATTAACCATAAAAACACAACAAATAAAGATCAATAACAAACAATAAAAAGCGAATTTATTGCTAAAATGTGCAACAAACTTTTACCTTTTCGAATCAAATTTAATTTATTTCTTCAAAAAAAAAAGAAGCAATCCGGCTTGTTAGATAGTTGGCAATTAGAATGGAAAAGAATTGGATATAGAAAGAATGGAATACACAATGTGGCATCTCTCTTCTCAAGCAACCTGAAAGATTTGCTAGAGGAAGATTAAGTGATTAAATTAAGGAGAAGGCAAATTAATTGAAGGATTTTTGTATTTTATTTATTTATTATTTGTTGCTATTTTAGTTGGGGGAACCAGTCCGTTTAATGTCATGGCGCGAAGAGTGGGGGAAAGAGCGGTTGAGAAATTAACTACCGAGTCAACGGGACAAATAATTTTACGGTTATACATGAGTTGAGTTATTAAGTCATTGGTGAGTAAAGAGGAAATAATTCCAAAGAATATTTATATGCATTATTATTATTTTGATATTTTAGTTGTTAAAATTGGTCATTAGTTATTGTGGCATCGTTATATTATATTAGATGTTGATGGATAGGCTGTAGGTATAGTTAAGTTGGTTATTATCACGTGATAGATTTATAAAATTGAATAAGGATTAATTTTTAATGAAATTGACAGAAATACTTTCCTAGGTGATGATTTATTTTAATTTTTTGATTTATGTCCTTCTAATAATATGAGATAGTCGTGGGGCCGTCAAAATAATGAATTTCATCCTCACATCATGAAGCGATGACATTGAAATTTTCTTCTCATGACATAATCGACTTTGTAAAGAATAACATGCATTAAAACACTCAGGGAGTTGTCTCAGTGAAATTCCTCAGGTACTTGGGCAGTTCGGCAACTCGAATCAGTTCGATTTAATTCGGCCAAGTGTAATTCAGATAATAATGATTTAGTAAGATGACCGAGTTAGCTGGAGCAGGTACCGAAGGTATCAAATGTGAAATAATTTTCTTTTCACATTAAATGTCTTAATAATCTTGTTATATATATTTGATCTTCTTTTTTCTTATCGGAAAAAAATCAATTAAAATTTTCGAAGTCACTTATCTAACAACTTTTGGTACAAGGTAATAAATTTTTAACCAAAGGCATCGGTCACATTTAATGAATATATAATTAAGTTATTTACAGATGATTATATTTATTTTAGATATTTTTTATCGTCTATTTTAAAATTATGTGAAGGGAGATAAATCACGAAATTAATTTATAATCGACCGTTAAATGATTAGAGGATGGAAGAATTTTTTTTTCTTCGAGGACATGCATGTGTTAAAATTGACCTCTCTCTGTCCTATTATAATAAATTTATCACTCACTAATCGGACACTCTCGTGGAGACTAAGTTATTCATAAACACGCCAACTAAATAATGTGAAATTATGATAAATTAATATATTAATTAAGAAAAAAGTTATAAAAAATAATTAGTAATAATAAAATAAAATAAAAAATATTTATATTGATAAAAATTTAATTATTATTATTATTGTAAAAAGAAAATTAAAACAAATATTTATCATTGCCTTCTCTCACTTTTACATTTATTACAACTGAAGATATGAAAGATAAATATTTATTGTATTTTTCTTAAATAATAATTATAAAATACTGACAACACAAATAAGGCCTCTCAAATGACTTTAGGCTAGCATTGTAGAATTATGACTTCTTCAGTTGTAATTAGTTTTAATGATAGAATGATAAAATGAGACAACTACACATGGAATTAGATATCTGGGAGTATTAGTTCACTTGCATATGGAAACATTCAAAATAAAACACTTATAGAACAACTAAAGATCAAACTAACATAGTGGATATTCGCCCTAATCACGATACAAAACTCCAAGAGGCAGGGCGGTCTCTTGATATTACCAGAACTCTCGATCCAGAATAGTCGAAAGTAGGACGGTACAAATCATCAGGGCCAATCGTTTCCTTCACATCTACTGTATCCCCGCGATCGAAGCAAAAGGTCTGTGAATTTTCATCACGAAAAGCATCGAACACAGAAAGCCCCAGCCTGCAGATGCCCATCACAGTGTTGTCATTTCCCCAAACTTGAGTCAGTGAAGAGTGGTGGGAGTGAGAATTGGACTCCGGCAGTTGGTACGATGCAATGAGCTTTCCTTTGCGCAATGAGTAATGTTGTATCTGTGATCGCGGACCACCTTTAATGGGGAATCTTCCTTCAGTGCTTCCGACGAATACGTAGTCCCCATGAGAGAAGATCAAGTGGCCTGTGCCTCCATGCTTAGATACTTTGATGCCAATACCAGACGGGACACGAAAGTCGAGCACATTAATGCTTTCTTGAGTGCAGAAGACACCATCATTGCCCTCCACCGCTGATGAACTCACTCTGCAGTTAGATGTAAAGGATTAGCATAACATTTGAGACATGCAATCTATATATACGATAACGTTCGATATGAAAGTTGACAAGAGGAGAAAATAACCTTTGTCGAATGCCACCGCTACGTTCAGCATCAGTGTTGTTTACATGAAGGGAATATATTCTTTTTCCAGCACAGGCAACAGACAGTAGGGGCTGAGGGTTTAGAGAATCGACATCCCAAAGGCTAATGGATTCGGTTCCTGCTATAATCACCTTTCCTCTACTTCGCCATTGCAAAGGGCTCGAGTAGTCCATCCTCATCACAGGACTGCTAGTCTCCCACTTCGTCACTAATTCACCGTCACGAATATCATAAGCATTGACAGATTTCTGCCTGGTAGCAGTAGAGAGTAGGAGAGGACCACAAGGCTTGTACCACCACTGTTGTTGTCCAACAGTTGATGTCGCACACAAATTACTCCGCCTTAAGCCAGCATTATTTACCGAACCAAGAGGCATTGTAGATGACCATGGCAATGAGGAACCATTCGTTGTATCTCCGATGCAAAATGCTTGTATACCTCTTGTATAATAATCCCATGAACAAAATCCAGATTCAGTAGCATTCCCAGATGAAGCTGCTACAACATATTTCCCGGAACATCCATCTATACCCGGTGCACGGATTATCCAACAATCACCCCACAAATTGTTCGACACCCCCAATGGTGGTTTGTATTCAGCCTTGAACTGAAACATGGAAAAGTATATTAGTGCATACCAGAAAATCTAGGAATAAAAGATGTCTACAAGTATTAAAAGTTTGAAGTTTCACCTCACAATTAGTTATGTCATAGTACGAACAGGATCCATCATGGTGGGCAAGAAGAACAGCTTCTCCTTCTGAAACAAACCATCCACCGGTCGAAGGTTTCTGTCCTATCTCACATAACTGATCTTTGCAAGTTCCCTCAGTTTGTTCATGCAACACCAATGCAGGTCTTTTCTCCATGTTGTCAAATTCTTCGAGTTTTTCATCACACGTGAGTTCAGTTTCCCTTTTGGAAAGTCCACTGGCCATCTTCTTTGGAGCATATACTGTTGCAGATGCTTGTACTGTCACATGCTCAGATGCCAAATTAACAACATTACTGCTAGGCTCACCTTGCTCGAGATCTAGAGAAGCCAGGAACTTCACTGAAATGGGATTTTCGTCAATAGAACCCGGTGACTCATCTTCAAAATCCGAATCACTGCGATCTGAGCTATGACCTTCCAAAACGCCAGATGAGTTCATGCCTCTTGGTAACTTATCATGCAGAAAGAACCTTGCGTCCACCACTTCCTTTTTCAACTCTCTACCTATATAGCTCGGAATGCTTGTTCGATCAGTATGACCTGATACACATTTGTTTTTATCCTGACACTTAGCTTTCATGACTTTAGAGGAGCCCTGCTGAGATGTAGTACCACGAACTGCATCGGCAACGGCTTTCTCAATTCCACATATTTGGCTCTGGATATCAGAGAGAACCAACTTTGAATCATCTGGATTATTGCTATGCAATATTTCCTTGGTCCGCTTTATTTCGGATGCTATTTTTTGAACTTTCCCTTCCAACATTGCCAGCTTCTCATGCAGCTTACTGGGGTACTTACCGTTGACATCTTCATTTGCCTTCTCAAAAAACCTAATGTTCGCGGATGATCCATGTGCAACCTCGGACTCTTTCTCACATGGAATACCCTTGATCTTAGCATCAATTTCCACTTCTTTTGAAGTCTCTATTTGCACTTTTGAACAATCTTTCTTCTTATCATTTAATGTAGTATGAACAACAATTTCACTGGTCTGGCCCTCAGGATTTTGAGATACTGCACAACTTGTGTCAATGGAGTTCAAACTTGAGACCAGAAAGCTCTTACTTTTACTAGTTTGCAGAGATGCACTTTCCTTCAAACTTCTTACTTTCTTCTCCAGCAAAGGAGCTTCATTTTTCGGTTTCGAGGAATTTGATGATCTTTTCACATTTGAATCACCACCATTCCTGTGAGCTAGTTTCTCTGAGTTCAAATCCAAGGATTTTGCATCTCCTTTAGGTTTAGGGTTTCGGAGATGAGATACGCCGGTCGCAGTAACTAATCTCTCAGCATTTTTCTTCAAACTCTGGTCACAAAGCCCCTTTCCCGGCAGAAACGTATCCGAAACCCTAATTCCGCCGAAACTCCTCCGATCTCCGGCCTCTGCTTCCGAATCCCTCCTGGAAGCTCTTCCCAGTTGTCCGGACGTGGAAACCCTAGGGAGGCGGCGATCGCCGCGGAGGTCGGACGCTATATCGGAGGGTTTAGAGGGCTTACCTCTCGGCAAAGACGAGGTGGAGAAGCGTACGCCGGCGATAGGCACTGGGTTCTCATCGAGCTTGGGACGCGCGGAGGAGGACTTCCCCGCGGAGACGGCTCTGGGATTCTCCTTGCCGTCGGCAAAGGAGACCCTCCTGGGGACGGATGCAGGTCGCTTGTCGTTGGGGTTGGACTGGAATGGCACCTTGCTGTGCGGCTTCGTCGCCACGACCTTGCTCCCGCCGCCGCCTCTCTCCTTGAGCCGCGTCGACATCTGGATTCCGACGACTCTCTCTCTCTCTTGCCGCTTTTGAAGGAAAGAGATTTGAATTTAAAGCTGTGAATTCCAAGTCAAATGGGCCCATTTAGATCTATGGACGGACGACGAAGAATAGAAATACCGAAGGCCACAAGTTTGGGCCTTGAACATCCGGACAAGGCTGTTGCTGTAAGATTAGTGCAAACATGGATCACAAAGTTGATACTTTTCCTATTAACCGTCGGATCTGACTAGCTGTATTCTACTCCCGAGGAATCTCTACGATGAACCTATTCAACAGTGATTATGAAAAAAAATTCAAAGAGCACCTTTTTTTTTTTTTTCTATTCATATAATTAAAAGAATATCTTTCTTTTTAAATTTTATCAAAGTACTATTTAACTTATAATTGAATATCATAAATACTTTTTTTTTAATACTTCATTTCAAAATTACTTTTATCGAGCTACAAAATAACTCTAACTTTGAAGGGATTAAATCGGCCAAAAATAAAGAATATTTTTAGATATCAAATAAAAGGAAGGGTTTTATTTTAATATTTTTTTTAAAAAAAATATTTGTGTGAATCTTAAATTTGATAAATATTTTAAAGATGACTTCTAATTTTATGCATATTAATCAAAAAATTTGATATCTAGATTATAAAAAAAATATTTTGTTGCCTCTATTTATTTGGAAGGGAAAAAAAAATTATTAGAATTTTTTTTCAATGTTTATTTTGAAAAAAATAGATTACTCATCTTTTTCACTGATTATTTATTATAAAATAATAGACTGATGAAATTCACTCGTGAATTATTTTTTAATATCTTTCATTCGTTCAAATCAAACGAAACTAATTTTTCTTCCTCTCTCAAAATATTGCTTCGGCATTTGCTCCATTGCTTTACCACGAACTGATGCTCTGCTTTCCGGAGGCACCACCGACGTTGTCTTCTCCGAGAGAGAGCTTGGATTTCTCAGATGGAGGTGTCGATCCAACTCTCCGGTTGCGGTATCGATCCCTTCCTCTGCTTACCGTCGTCGGCGGCGGCGGCCTTCCCGCATCGGAGGACCTGCCAACATCGACCGGTTCATCTCAAATCTGGGCTTCCCCGTTTCGGAGTCTTCGCCGTGGCTACCAAGCCTTCCTCTTCGTCTTCTACTCCTTCCAGTTCTGTCTCGCTCGGTTCAGTCAATGGCGTCGCCTCGAATGTAAGATGATTTCAACCTTTTTGTGTTTGTTGATTTTACATCGCGGAGATTGAGGATTGGCTGTGGCGTTTTGATGGGGATTGGTAGAGGTTCGGAAACGTATCGGATGAGATCAAAAAGGTGAGGAAGCAAATGGAGGAGGACGAGCAGTTGGCCTCTCTGATGAGAGGACTACGAGGTCAAAATCCACCGATGTGCAGTTTGCCGACGAGAACATCAGGCTTCGATTAGTTGGGGTGCGTTTTCTATGGCCGACACTTTGAGATTTGCCTTAATTCGGTCTTCTTTTGTGAACATGAATGATGATGATTGATTTGAATATTAGGAGTGACGTAGGCTTGCTTAGAGCTCAATGGAGGGATAAAATTTATAAAAGTATCAAGATACAAGCGATTCTGATCAGCGTAGATGTGTGTGATTTATCGAAACCTTGGACCAACAACAAATTATAATTTCTATGCAATGATAGAAGTGATATATGTATGGTGTAGAATTTCACCATAAACTGCCTTTCTGGCATTATCTTCTTATGCTTCTGACTATAATTGTCCATAGATAAAGAAAACAAATACTTTTTCAAGTTGTTTAATCTCCAAGGATAGTCCAATTTCATCCTCAAGGAATGACGCTCAAGTTGTTAATTCTCTTTTAGTCAAATCATGTGGACTTCTTGACAGAAACATCAAACTATATTCTTTAAGCTACTGAGATGGCAGTTAAATTATTTTAACAGCTATTGTTTTATTTGTTTAGGTACCAGATGTAACCAATGGTGAAGCATTGCCACTTGTGTATGATCCCGACATTATATCATCCTACTGGGGCAAGCGCCCTAGAGCAGTTGCCACATGCATCGTGCAGCTTCTATCTGTGGCCGGTGGTTTTCTATCTCACATAGCTTCGGATTTGATTAACAAGAAAATCAAAGAGGTAAAGCCATTGACAAATCTAAACGTTTCATTTAACTTCCTTGGTGCATGTTTTCAGTACTTGCACAGAAGGCACCATTTTTTGAATCAACTGTTTGTTTCTGAAATATTTCATGTTTTTTTCCTTTTCAGAATGAGGTTGCTCGAGCCATTGAATTAAGAGAAATAGTGACATCTTTGGGCCCAGCTTATATAAAACTTGGGCATGCTTTGAGTATTCGACCAGATATATTATCTCCTGCTGCGATGACTGAACTGCAAAAGCTATGTGATAAGGTAATGTAGTTATATTCATTGTGGCTTTCATAAATATCATGGACCAGAACATTGACACCTTGTGCTTAGTATCTGTACCATTAGATGTTATAAAATTTACATGTTTATATCTCAATAGCATTTTTCTTCTCAGTTTGTATAATTACTTTCCCAAGACCATTTTTAGCTATATGGTATACATTGTGGTTTTCACAATAATATTGTTTTCTGAAGCTGTTCCATTATTTCTTGATACCCTTATATGGATAATTGGATATCTTTAGTTTTTTTACTCAACTTTCTAAAACTAATATCTCTTGTTGACATTTCAGGTTCCTTCATTTCCTGATGATGTGGCAATGGCACTTATCGAAGAAGAACTAGGCCAACCTTGGTATAACATCTACTCTGAACTGACTTCATCTCCAATTGCTGCTGGTAATGTAAAGCTTTGAATTTTTTTTTTTTTTTTTCAAAATTTCCTGTCTTTCTAGAGAAGAATTTTTGTATCAATATACCCTTTTTCTTTTATCTTCATTTTCACTTATGGTATTAAACTATCATATGGTAATGGGATTATGCAGCATCATTGGGCAAGTTTACAAGGGCCGTTTGAAAGAAACTGACAATTTGGTGGCTGTCAAAGTACAAAGGCCTTTTGTTTTGGAAACTGTTAATGTAGATCTCTTCGTTATACGCAAATTGGGATTGTTTTTGCGAAGATTTCCTCAGGTAACTAGGAGGCTATTCAGGTTGCTTCATTTTAAACATGGAAATTATACTGTATTTACCTTTTCTTTTAACCTTCAGGTTTCTCTTGATGTTGTTGGTTTGGTTGATGAATGTGCCGCTCGCTTCTTTGAAGAGCTTGATTATGTGAATGAGGGAGAAAATGGTACTCGCTTTGCTGAAATGATGAGAGAAGATCTTCCTCAGGTACCTTGTTGCATTTACTTAATTGAGTTGCATGAAAAAAATCCCCTGCACAAAAATATGAATTCATTTTTATATTCAGTCTTCCACTGGTAGGGCTGGGACCTGCCTAGAAGTCCAATCTGTGCAAAAGATCATAATGTGGAACATCTGACATTTGCCACAAGAAGATATTTATAGTATCTTTATTATATTAGTAGTTTTTGTTGGTGATAAGCCTCTTGTTTAAACATTTATAGGCTGATGAATATTTCTTTCTTAAGAAGCAGCGCTTTCTAATGCCTTAATTATTACTGAAAAAATGAATTTTTAAATTTTTACCAGTTGCCAACAAATTGCTCGATCAACACGTGGTTAGTTGATCTTAATGCTTTTAGTTTTTCAGGTGGTCATACCAAAGACTCACCATAAATACACGTCGAGGAAGGTACTTACTACCCAATGGATTGAAGGAGAAAAACTATCTCAAAGTACTGAGACTGATGTTGGAGAACTGGTTAATGTTGGAGTTATTTGCTACCTAAAGCAGGTTAGTTTATGGCTGGTATGATAGTTTGAGATATTGAGATATGATAGATGGTTCAATAGGTTATGCATTTAATTGATAAACTGCTATGTTGATCGGCAGTTGCTTGATACTGGCTTCTTTCATGCTGATCCTCATCCTGGGAATATGATTCGTACATCAGATGGGAAGTTAGCTATACTTGACTTTGGTAATCTTCTATTCTAGATTGGAAGTTTTCTAGATATTCTTGTATCATATCATTGGTATAGTAACTTCCTTATGACTAGTATAAGAAACATAATCATTAGGTTTATTGATAAGCACATGTTCTAGGTATACAAACACATTGAGAGTTATGATATTGATGAGTCCAAATCTTTGGGGTTTAAATTTTTTTCTGATTGATCACAGTCACTTGGTTTTGCGGTCATCTGCATCTTTTCTTAGCCTTTCCTTCTTCTTTTTTTTCAGTTGGACCTGCTTTAGATTTTTTTTTAATATCCTTTCCCATAATTGGAAAAAATTGATACATTGACTTTGGTCTATCAGGCCTTGTAACAAGGTTGACTGATGGCCAGAAGTATGGTATAATTGAAGCAATATCACATCTGATTCATCGTGACTACAATGAAATCGTGAAAGATTTTGTAAAGCTTGATTTCATTCCTGAGGGGGTCAATTTGGAGCCAATCCTGCCAGTGCTTGCCAAAGTTTTCGATCAGGCCCTTGAAGGAGGGGGTGCAAAAAACATTAATTTTCAGGAATTAGCATCAGATTTGGCTCAAATTACTTTTGATTATCCTTTCAGAATGCCGCCATATTTTGCTCTAATTATTAGAGCAATTGGAGTACTAGAAGGGATTGCCCTGGTTGGAAATCCTGAATTTGCAATTGTAGATGAAGCATATCCATATCTAGCTCAGGTACATAATCTTGTCTATCTATTTCAGCATTACTTTCTATACAGCGGTATCTGGTGATAGCCTGAATCTGTGCTTCCCGAATGACATGCTTTTACGATTTCATTTTTGTTGTTTAATATAATTGTGGAGAGTTCAGCTTTATTAATTTGTTTTTCTTTTTTATGGGAGCAGAGACTTTTAACAGATGAGTCGCCAATGTTAAAGAAGGCACTGTGATATATGATATATGGTAAACATGGAGTCTTCAATGCAGAGAGATTCATCGATGTCATGCAAGCCTTAGAGAATTTCATCAGCGCTGCAAAAAGTGGTGGTGGTGAGAACCTAAATGGAAATATGGCAGGTCTTGGTTCTTTGCAGGGTCAATCGGGTTTCCTTGTACCAACATTTCCATCGCCGGTGTCTCAACCAGCAAACCCTGTCAAAACAAGGGCTGCTCTTATATTTTTGCTATCCGATAAAGGCAATTTCTTCAGAGAGTTAATTCTAGATGAGGTAGACTTTGCTGAAACTACTCAATCCATGTTACTCAAAGCATTTTTTTCGAGTCAAATATATGATGACCATACTTATGTCTCGAGTAGTATTGTTTTAGATCATCGCTCCGTGCTAATGTTGGCTCCCTAGATTTCTTGAATGCTATACTTTCTACTTTTAACTGGTGACGCTTGTTTCAACATTCATGTGATTGTCTGTGTCATCAAGTTGTGTTTATCCAACTATTTCGGATCGGATGTATGAATCTTAGCTCTCCATTGAAGACCATTATCACTAGTAATTACAATCACTTCACTAATATTTTCGTTGATCTTCCTCTACACCTTCCACTCTAAATAGATACAATACTTCTAACTATTAAATTTATTTGTCGTGTTTAAACGATATCCATTTGAATACATTTCCTCTCATTTTATCATCTATTGAAATTACACTAGTTGTCCTTGAATATTAGGAATTTATTTATTTATTATAACTTAGTATATGAATCATACGTTCTCATATCTTTCATATTACAATTTCTCAACATCCATTGCATATATGCATACATACATAGATTCAAGATTCAAAATCTTAAGTCGTGTTGAAGTTTCGGTCTTTGACTTAAATGATATCGTGCCGATGTTTTGATGCATGCAGAAATTAATTTCATACCACTGCAAGAAAATGTCTTCTTCCTTTACTTCATCTCCTTCCTCTTTCAATCTCTAATTTGTCATCGGCAACATGCATCGGAGCATCGACACGATCCTAGAACAACATCGTTCTGGTCGAAGAACGAAACTACAACACGGCTTGAGATTTTGAACCTTAGTGCCAAGTGGTATCAGGTGATTTATCAGAACGTTATGTTTCGACCATTTCGCTCAGCACGGAATGAGATTTTAAACCACACATACATTATCATCTTCATCAACAAGCCCTATTTGTCCCAACAACTTAGCATTGACTATATGCAATAAATCTCACCCTAGCTTTACGAAAAAAAGAGGATTAAGGTTCATATTCATAAGTTTAAACAAATTTTAATGTCTAGGCCTACTTAATCCTAAACTTTTTTCTGTGTGATTTTTCAGTATATGCATACATAATTGCCAATCAATTGTGTATCTTGATATCTTGTCGGTTGAATATTGTTGGCAGCATTTGAATTGAACTCTGTTAGCTGAAAATTGGATAAAGCTTTCCATTTGAACTGCTTTATCGATCTTGTGTAGGTTGTTAAAGCAATTGATGCAGTCTCCCGAGAGCAGTTGGTCCAGATCGCCGCAACTCTAGGAATTGGGAATTCAGTCCCAATCTTTAGTATGGTTGCTAGAAGGCATGTGGCGTTGCTGCCTGCCATCACAGAGGAGGACAGAGCCATACTAGACAATGTCGAAAAGGTCGGCAAGTTTTTGACATCAGGAACTTCAAGAACAAATCAGGTTTCAACTATCCTAACACTTCCAGCATTTGTCTTTTATCTAAATTTGAGAAATTCAAGCAAACACTTAGCGTGATTATTCATGGTTACTCGATCGTTTGAAGTCGAACCTTTATATCTAGTAATTGGGTCCACATAATAATGTTTTATATGCAAGTTGAGTTAGTATTCGCATTTAATTGCAGGCGCACACATATTATACTAGATAACTCCGAGTACCCATAGATATGGATGGTTGTTTACATAAGAACCAGTTATACAAATCGAATGGAAATCAAATAAGCCAAGCTCCAAGTCATTAGAGTTTTCAGTATTGTTGCTAGGATGCTTGTGCCATTGCTGCCTACCATCACAAAGGACCGAGCAATTCTAAGCAATGTCGAAAAGGTCAGTAAGGGGTTCTCACATCAGGAACTACAAGAACAAATCATGCTTAGCGAAGGCAATTGGTGCTTGGAATAGGCATCGTGACTTCTTGATATGTTTGTCGGGTTCAGATAGCGGTACTGAATGCACGAGTCAAGTATACTAGACAAACTCAGGGTATCCATTAGAGTTTTCAGTATTGTTGCTAGGAGGCTTGTGCCATTGCTGCCTATCATCACAGAGGACCGAGCAATTCTAGGCAATGTCGAAAAGGTCAGTAAGGTTCTCACATCAGGAACTATAAGAACAAATCATGCTTTGCAAAGATGATTGTACTTGGAATAGGCATTGTGACTTCTTGATGTGTTGTTGGGTTCAGATAGCAGTATCGAATGCACGAGTCAAGTATACTAGACAGACTCAGAGTATCCATTAGAGTTTCAGGATTGTTGCTAGGAGGCTTGTGCCATTGCTGCCTATCATCACAGAGGACCGAGCAATTCTAAGCAATGTCGAAATGGTCAGCAAGGTTCCCACATCAGGAACTAGAAGAACAAATCATGCTTAGCGAAGGCAATCGGTACTTGGAATAGGCATTGTGATTTCTCGATATGTTTGGCGGGTCCAGGTAGCGGTACAGAATGCACGAGTCAATTATACTATACTGGATGCTTATTTACATAAACGGATAGGGTTCGAGCAGAAGATTCAGTGTTCACTCGGGATAATTAATCAGGTTAATATGGATGTTTGACCTGCACCCTTTTCGGCCTTGGGTCCAAACAAGGAGGAAGCTTGACTGGTCGAAAAATGCATTCGATCAATCTTATCGTTTTAATCCAATTTAATTAGACAGAAAGATTATTTGTGGAAAATATTTTAAAATATTGTTCTATGATTTTTTAAAACAATTTGCTTCGTTTATATGAAACACACTAGTTAATACATTGCATTTACTTTGCTTAGTTATATTTGTGATTTTTTTTGCAGGATCTTGATATTTCTTATATCCGAGAGCTTCTTCCTTTGCTACCCAGCATCTCAGCTAAGATTCCACCCGAAGTGCTGAACAGGTTAACCTCTCGTGTGTTAGCACGGTTAGTTGGGGAAACATTTTCATAGTTTTAACAATGCATAGAAAATCTCTCGATGGAGAAGCACTATAAAAGATAATCCGAGCACGAAATGCGGGGTCACGAAGGATATATAAGTTAAAATATTTCAATCATTCAAATATATATATATATATATATATAAATATATAAAAGATATTTTTTTCTCATGTGAAAATGTGAAAGAATGGTATGATTTTTTAAGATAAAAAAATCAAAAGTCCCTTTTATTTTCATTATCATTGAAAAGGGTCCCATGAAAAAAAAAATTAGTATATTATCATCCAAAACTACTTTCATATACCCAAAATTATTAAATAATTATAGCTAGAATTATTTTAATATTGATAAAAAAAATATTCATATATTAATTTAAATTGTTATAATTTAATCTAAATTAATTAAATTAAATTAAAAATAATTAAATATTATTTGAGTAATTTTGATCAAAATTATGCAATTAAAATTATTTTGAGTATATTTGTTATAAGTTGAAGCAATTTTGTTCAAAGATATTTTATGTTGTAGTAATTTTTACTAAAGTTGATATTTTAGTGAATGATTGTGCTTTTAATATTATTTTTTTAAAATAGGACTATGTTGATAATGAAAATCAAGGAAGCCCCTTTGGTTTTTTGCTATGCTATTTTTAAATTTGCACTCAATTTTAACTAGGGTCAACTCAGCAACTGGTTCAAAAATCTTTATTATATTGGTCATGTCATTATTCTTTTAGATTAATTAATATTATTAATAATTTAAAAGTAAAATAATAACAATTTAAAAGCATGGAAGATTTTAACCATGAAGCTGTGAGACATTTTTCAGAAAGAATCTAAACATTATAGTTAAATACAAATTTCTCTGCTTTATATTTTACCATGAAACTGTTTTTTTTTACATTTAAATTTATTTCTCAGTATTTTTATTAAAAAAACTAAGCATATTTTCGTGGTTGTTTTTATTTCCATTTAAAAAAATTTAATAAAAAAAAGAAAAAGAAAAGAAAACTGAAATGATTGTTAGCGGAAAGTAAGGTAATAAATATTCAGTAATTTTTCAAAGATGCATTTAAAATTTCAAAATTTTCAAAAGGAGCACCGAGGTTTCAATCTTGAGCATCGACATCATAAATGCTTTTACGATACTATCTTTTTTAATTATATGTTAATTTTTTTTTGCTTTGATCAAATCTATTTTAAGTGTTATAAATTTTTAAAATACCCTATATGAGAGATATTAGTTTAAAGTTATTAACAGCAGTAGTGACAAATATTTCAATGTTTGATTTTAAATAATTGATACATATATATAATTTCTTGTAAAGATGTTAAAACCAAACACGAATATTATAATATATTCATTGTATTATTTTCTTCCCTTGTATATCAATTTTTTAAAAATTTAAATTTCTATGTCTATCAATAAATTTTGACTCAAATTTATTGATGAATTTAGAAAGTTTCGATTAAACTCATTTTAATTTTTTATGAATTTTTATAGTACTCCAATCTAAATATATTATTCTTTATTATTTTTAAAAAATTAACACTATAACCATGTTAATGTTTAAGTCATTGTATTAATTTTTAAATATCAATATCACTGGAGTATTATTTTTAAAATCAGCACAATAATAATATTAGTGTGTTAAACTATAATATTAATTTTTAAAAATTAACTTTAGAATAATGTTAATATTTAAAAATTAACACCACAGCTTATTTAAGTTATGAGATTAGTTTTTAAAAATCAAGATCAAAATAATTTTTTATTATTATTTATTAATAAAATTAGTTTTCATTATTAAATTTATTTTATTTTTTATTCTTTTATAATTAAATATTAAATATTTATTATTAAATTAGATAATTATTTATTATTAAATTTATTTTATCTTTTATTCTTTTATATTTTAATTTTTTTTATTAAAATTTTAAAATTAAAAAAAATAAAGGATTATCTATTAAAATTAAAATTTAATTTAATTGAGTGAACATAAAAGAATGATATTGTACGTAGAGGAAAGAGATGAGATCTGTGAGAAAAAGTATTTATTGACCTAGGCTAAAATGAAACCTCGATGCCCTTTGGGAAATTCTGAAACATACAACCTAGCAGATTTTTGCAGTTCTTTTGTGCCCCATTTTAGGAATCTCCGTGGACCCTACGCTTACTTTAAATGGAAATCCGGTAAAACAACGGGAGACTAACGTCGCTTCGTCACTACGCTCTTTCTCTCTGTGAGAATGGACCCCGCCTAGGAATCTACGAAACCTATTCTAAGAACCTCACATTGCTTTGGTTGATGTAATTTCCTCCGTTCATCTTTAGTGAAACCGAATGCTCGTGGAACTCTTCTATCATATCGCAAAGATGATTATATTTATTTTAA
>JBBUKS010487537.1:0-15745 GCA_038050645.1 Hedychium gardnerianum
TGTTTGAGACAGGAGTTGAAGTAGGTGATTTAACATGCATGCTTTTTTTAGGGCTGGGCTATAGCCTAAGACGGGCCTAAGATAAATTCGTCTCTGATTTTAATTAGTAGTGTTGTTGTTAGATCATTTTACACAAACATTTGAATTATTAGTTAGGGTGTCTAATTTTTGAGGAGTCAATTTTTTAGCTAGAGAACCCTTAAGTGTGCAGCCAAGCAGATAACGACAATAAAATCACGCACGAGGGGTTTGTCGAAGGCTATAGATAAATTTCTTCCATTGATAAACATGTGTTGAAAGTTGTGGATGAACGAGCCAAGCAGTTGCTTCATAGATACAATTTCCTTAAGATGATCATGAAAGAATGCATTGAAAACATTTAATTATTGTATCAGCCAAGCCGACCAATAGGAGCTAACAATTATAAATAACAAATTAAAATTTAACAGTTGTAATTATAATAACTAGACGGAATGTGTCATTAAAGTCAATAGCTATTGTTGATTGAATCCTTTTATCATAAGAGGAGTTTTATACCGTTCAAAAGAGCCATCAACATCATACTTGATTAGCAGATGACCATTTGGAGCACACAATATTCATGGAGATACGTAGTGCAAAAAACTAAGCATTAGGTGTTATTGTGAATGAGAGCATCAAATTATGTAGCTATCGTAGCATAATCCTTAATTGCATGTGTAAAGCATGTTGATTCAAAAGATTTGGAGGAGATCAATAGAGCCCGTAGAAGAGGGTATCAAGGGTGGGCATCACACATAGAAATCACTTGGGGAAGTGTGCACCGAGGAACATCTTCATTAAAGTCATTTGTCGAAGAAGGCTAGGGGCTAGGCCGGGAATGTGAAGATGCGATAACTAGCATATCCGAGGAAGGAAATAAATTATTCTCATAATTGTGACAAAAGGCGAAACGCTCGCCCCCAAATTATTCTCATAATTGGATGATGCATTGAAAGAATCAATAAAAGCGACATTAGAGATTAGCAGACATGGAGATAGACCTAAAATACCATCACCTCTTGTATCAATATCATTTCTGGACAAAGGAGTCTAATATCTTATACCTATTGTAATATTGGGTGCTCCAAAAGGTGTCATCTGTCTCTATAGGAAAAGTTAGAGGAAAGCTATTGAAAAAGAGAAGAAAGCCTCGTAAAAATAACATGTCGAGAAATATATATCCGTCTGATGAATAATTAACGAAGAGCTTGATACTCACCTCTCCTATCAAAATAAAAATTAAGTATTTTGCGACCAAAATAACATTCAATTTATTTTTGAAAATAATAAAAATATGTCAAGTAAATTAGATTTTCATTTCACCTGATAGAATCAAATGAATTTGCCGAAATGATCAATTATTTCAAATGGAAAATCAAAAACATGATTCAGATGAGGAAAATAATAATTTATGATTCTTGATTTCCAAGCATGCCTTACATAGATGAGATGAGAAAATACAAGCAGGTAAATCAAATTGACTTATGATTCTTTGAACAATATTAAGAGAATAATGACCAAATAGAGTATACCAAATTGATTTATTTGTGTATAGAAGGATATTAAAGATCATCTTTTAATGTAAAGTAATGAATGTTATTATATCATTAGGTAATGATTAAGATAAAACTCAAAAAAAAAAAATATTGTTATCAAGACTAAATTAGTGTGTAAATATTTAATAATAGAAGGAACATAAAAGATTAACAATTCACAAACCATAGCAATCTTATAAAAATCTTGTGGCTGCACACTATCTTCTTGTTTTTATGTCTTGTGAAGTTGAATTCAGCAAACTATTCCATTCAGCTAACAAAAACATATTTAATTAGATTATATTTTTTCCTTGTCGACAGGTACATGAAAGTGCACCTGTTGCACAGATATATATATATATACCACATGATCAGCCAAGATGCATGCTCTGATCCATAAGGAGCTAGCATTCAGATAATTAACGTAGATACATGAATTAATTCTCAGTTTTACAGTAGTTTAGGGTTTAGGGATCCCACGTCTCGAAGCTGCCAGTAACGAAGTCGTAGTGTGCACCGATCAACTTCAAGCTCTTCTTCTCCACGCCCTCCGTCACGAAGGGGTAGGTCTTGAGGTTGGCCAGCGACACGTTCACAGCCTCCTGCAACAAGTTCAAAGCAGGGGAGAGGTCTGTCAGTTTTCAGGCTGTCGAAAGGAGGAGAAGAGGATCGTACCTTCTCGCACTTGGTGCACTGCTCGTCGAACGGCAGGTGAGAGTGCTCGGCCTTCACCTTCTTCATCGCCGGCAGGCAGATCTTGACCCAGTCCTCGATGAAGGCGCTGCCCAAGACGATCGATCGATCAGATGGATAACGAATAATTAACGTGAAGTAGTACTCAAGTTAATTAATTCCTTACGTGCTGGTGGAGCCGTCTTCCTTGACGGACATGAGCCCTTTGATTCCTCCGCACCGGCTGTGGCCGATCACCAGTATGTTTTGCACCTGCACCACATCATCACCGGATCATGCTCGATATATAGGCTTTTACTTACAGGAATTAATTAATGAATTAATGAATTAATGAATTAACAGAGTGCAGACCTTGAGGTGGATCACGGCATACTCAATGGCGGCTCCAACTCCGGCGTACTTCACCTGCAACAGAGCGACCAATGCAAATTAAAGCAGGTATAATAAGCAGTACTGGTGGCGCCGCTTGACGATCGGGAAGAAGGTTAATTACTTACTGGGTCGTAGGGAGGGACCATGTTGGCGATGTTGCGGATGGTGAAGGCTTCGCCGGGCTGGAAGTTGAGCACCACCGACGGGCACACGCGCGAGTCGGCGCACGCGAAAACCATGAACTGCATACACCGTTATCCGCCCTAGCTCGTTAGATCGATCGGAGATTCAAGAATTTGAACTGACCAGAGTTGATTCGATCGGCAAACCTTGGGGCTCTGCCCTTCCTTGAGCTCGCCAAACAGATCAGCCTTCTTGCTGCATGCAAGCGACGAGCTTATATAAGTGCCATTGCAAAAGAGAGAGAGAGGAGAGAGAGATTGCGATGAACTAGGACTTACTCGTAGACCTCGTTCTTGAAGTGCTCGAATCCGGATTCTACGCGATCGATGGCCTCCGTCTCCTGCGAGTTTGGAGGATCAGTTGAGGAGCAGGGAGATTAATGAAGGTGTTTTATCATCCCCCTTCTTTTTTTCATTTCTCTTTTGAAAGATCAAAAAGTTCTTCCCGATCTATAATAATATATCTACGAAATCTCGTAGAAAATTGCTCCAATTGTTATTATATATTATTATTATTATTTTACCTTTTTTTGCATTATCCATTAATCTTAAATGGCAGTACAGTATTTGTCTCTTCCGAGACTTGCTAAAATTTTGAACAGTTGAAGTAGGTAGCCGATCCGGCTCTAAAAGCTCTGAGTCATTACCAGAGTGGTGGCGGCGGCGAATACTGGAGCATTCCTGATGAGACGAGGAAACGAAGGCAAAGAAGAAGAAGAAGCTGCCTTTTTGGCGCTGGGGTTGCTGTTAAGGTTGCAGAGGACGACCGAAGAGGAGGAGGAGGAGGAAGAAGAAGTGATCTTGTTGTTAGTGGAGGAGACGAGGAGGAGTGGGCTGTGAAGCGCGGCGGTCGACATTGTGCAGCAATCGGAGCGACGGGCGGGCCGGCATTATATACAGCGTCGACGGAGGCGCGGCGACAAATAATATCACAAGGATTGTGGAGAATGAGGATGACGATCGAGGTGAGATGTGGCTGGACGGCGTCGTTGGCCGCTCCGCCACTTGCTGGGGATGAGGTTTGCCGATAGCTTCGGCCCTTGTAACCAACCATGCCCTTTGTGGCGCCTGCTGCTTCATATCCAAATCTTTATGGTCGATACATTTTTCCATACGTAAATATAATATAATATAATATCATGTGAACTTTTTTTCTTTTTTTTTTTACTTCTTAAATTTAGTAAGCACAATGAAGATTTGTTCACCATGTTGCCTTACCTTATCTATCTATCTTATCTCTATAGGATTTTGTTATCCTGCACATCTCACGATGCATATCTAAGCAACGAAACTCGAGATTGAAAAGTGGGAAGAAAGAAAGGTGTAGTTGCTGGATAGATGATTGATCCCGACTACTCGTCCATTTGAGCGAACGACTGTGGATTGGTCGTCGAGATGGCATTTGAAGAAGTTGCTGAGAAAATTTTGCTCGGTCATGCAGATTTAAAGGAAGTTGTGTGAACAATCTATGGAATATTTGGATGAGTTTGAAGTGTAGAGATTGTATATGTATATATAGGGTGGAGGGCCCAAGAGTGTGCTCATCTTTGCGACATGGTTAGGACATTATTAGTATTAATGGAGCGTGCAGTACTCTCTTGTCTCCGTGCATCCTTGTGGTCTTGTTGACATTAAGCCAACATTACATATTACAGAAGAGATTATTAATATGTATTTATTTTTTAAAAATATAAGAAAAAAAATATATGAGAGCAAAAGATGTGGAAATGTAAAAATAAAAAATAAAGTTCAACTTATTTGAGAAGGAAAAGTAAAAGAAAAATTTAAAATAAATCTACTGTTCTCATCCAAAAATCACATTTTATAAAAGTTCATTTGCAAGTTTGAAAATACAAATTATTTAAAAAGAATACAAATTGCAGCTGAAAATATAAATCGCTTGACTATCAAATTTAGTCATATCAGTTGCCCAGATTAAATAATCTATACAATTGAATCAAGTTAATAGGATCAATCAAATTGACTTGGCCATTCAAAAAGAGTTCACCATATTGACCCTGTTGATTGGGAATTTGCAAGTATGATAAAAAAAAGTTATGAAGCATACACTCTATCCTTTGAAGGAAAAGGAAGGCCAGAAGCCTACCATATTTATTAGTAGAACAAGCAACAAACAATCCTTTAAAACTTGGTGTTCTTTAGAGATATAGCCATGAATGCTAAACAAGATAAAGGGAGAAGAGTCGTGTATTTACTTGGGAGCAAGTCTAATAGGGCAAATGGAGAATGCAATGCGCCTTGCTGCAAATGCCAACATGAACCGCTCGTCCTCTGTCAATGGTCTTTCAATTACCTTCACGGTTGTCCGATCCTGCAAATTTTATCATCAACGACATGAAGAAGTAGCTGAGGAAGTATTCTGATTTCTGTTTTGATTAGCTTTAACAATAGATGAATGGAGCAACAAACGTGCTTAACCCCTTGTAAGGACTGAATCTATGCAACATATAAAATAAAATGCATTAAAGTGTTCATAAAGAAAAGAATCAGATGATAACTAAGAGCATTAGGACGGTTAAAGCCCAAGAAAATCCCGGATGAAGACTACCTTGATCTGTAGGTGCGAAGGAGCAGGTCTGATCCTAGCTATGTCGCCAACCCTGATGACATTGTTAACATTCCCATGTTCATCTGATTCGACAGGCAATGCTGTTGAGTGTCTCCATTGTCCATTAACAATGAACTTATAATGATATCTGAGAAAGAAAACACAACTTACCAAGCAATTGAACATTTCAAGTAAAAAAAAAAAAAAAGAGCTTTCAGAAACTCAAAAATTTTCATTATAATATTTTTTATTTTGAATTGTATTTTATTTTTTTTTAAAAATAATTTTATCAAATTAATTGGATAGATATGGTTTAGATTTTATTCTAATAATGGATGGATATTATCTAATTATCTATCCAGTTTAATATGGACAAGCAGCAATTTATCACTACTTGATGTCAGCAGAGAGGCTGTCCCCATTGAATCTTGGGGTAAGTTCTACATTATCCTGCATGAAAGATCAGAATCTTGCCTTAGCACAATTTTCTTAGCTCTGGATTTTATCTTCTTCATCTTTTTATTTACATAAATTTTCTATATTTAATTTGATGAAATTATTGTCTAATAATTTTCTGTTATTTTATAGAATCAGATTTTTATATATATGTTGTCAAGATCTAGCATAAAACATGGGTGACCAATGAAACAGATTTTCCAAAGGTTGTGTGCCTATAAGAGCACTCATCAAGAAACAAAATACTCAGTAATAAAGAACATGAAACATACTTTCCATGTCGAAGTCTATGTTCAACTTCAAATTTCGATCCACCCTTGTAAACAGCCTTAATATTATCTTTCCAATTGTTAGTGAAGTCCCCAACCAAGCACACCTCGTCACCCTGCAATCAATTTATGGTTGAGTTGAGGTAATTAAGCAGAGTTATAGTTCATTCCACATAATAATTAAGAAAAATACAAGCACATATGAAGGAAATGTCTGCCGCTCATTCGAGAAGTGGCCTACCTCACCACACCCATTGCTCCATACAAAATTGACAGCATGTGTGGGAGGTCCTCCTTGATTTCCATTTTCTACCATTGCAATAAGATCCCAAGTGGCCCAAACAATTGCTGCTCTGGAATCAAACGTAACATGTATAAGGCTTTAGAATCACAACAGACAGGAATACTTTAGATACATAAGCAACTGGAGCACATGATGCTGAATTTCTGCCAAATTCCTATCCATAATCTTTAGTTTGAATCCTTTTAAAAGGACAACTGAAAAAAGAGAATTCATTGGAATGGTAATTTTCCAAATATTTACCTATCAGGTCTACATGGGTGCAATCCGGTGACAAAGTTATGTGCAGCATGGAGAGCAGTATCTTGAATCCAGTGTAAATAGGCAATCACACAAGCTGGTGATCTGTCAAATCCAGTCGTACATGTAACAAATATTCGGAAGTTTTTCCTCAGAAGTCTTAGTAAAAGACCTACGCAGAATGGAAGTTTCTTTCTCAGGTCTAGAGAGTCCACTTCTCTGCAAAATGTCACACAAAATACATCAAAGACTTGGGGGAATAAAATAAAAGGTTAAATATCTTATTAAAAATCTCTATAAATTTTTTGAAAACCTTCCTAAATGCACAGATTAATCTAACAAAGCATCATGCTGTAACAGATTGCCGAGAGTAACGAAAGATGTTACGATGTTTAAGTAAAACATCCAAGTTGAAACTTTTTAGAACATCACTTGTTCATGTTTATACAAAATCATCTATCATGTGCATTCAGACATAACAACCCTTAGTGGGAGGAGACCAAATCACATGAAGGTTTAAAGTTGATAAGCATGTTAACTTAACACGTACCTTATAGGATAGTTAACCATTAATACGTTGTTTTGACGACAGAAGTCATTGATAGATGCTGAATTGATTCCCCAATTAGCACGCTCAATGTCACTTTGGAAATTTAGAACAGCAGTGATGCCCTGAGGAGGCATCCAAATATTATTATTCATTGTAAATTAAAAAAAAATCCACCTAAAATGCCTAGGTAGATTAGTAATGTTGCTCAAATGCACATGCAAACACCCCCAAAATTTTTGAATAGAAACTATTTCAGATGAAAGAAACCCATATAACAAAGCATTATGATGAACAAAATATTCCATGCAGAGCTTATGTCAGCAAAAACAAGATCCTTGATAAACAAGACAAATACCTATGGTTTTTGGCAATGCAAATGGAAAGATGAATCATGGTAGAATAATCAATGATAAACTGCAGAAATTAAAAAAAAAACAATGACAAGTTATACATCTCATCTCCAAAGAACTAAACAAAAGAGCCAGATAGTGCAGGCCTAACATTCCGAAAAGATAGAATTAGATCTCCAGTCATCATGCTTGTGCACCTCTACGGGTGGTCCTACACAGAGCCCTTTTATCTCATCCCTGTGTATCTGAATATAACCCTTGGAAGATCCGTATAGGAAAACAGTGTTTGCGTTAGTATCCATGGAGTCAAGATGTCCTTGAAGACACTTCCCTACTCAAATACACTTTTCCTGAATTTCTAACACTACTATGCAAAACCAAACTGAATACGATAAACTGATATCCTCATAGTTTGTTTTTTAAAAAAAGGGTATTCACAAGGTTTGGTCAATGTGAATTACACCCCAATTTATGTTAATTTTTTATTAATTGAATGCAAAAGCTTCAGATTGAAACCCTATTATTGAGAATCAGAACCTAGCTTCATGGATTTGGAAATGTTGTTACAAAAAATACTCTGCTCCTTGTGTACCTAATTCCATTTTTCATATATAACAATTTGATTGTTATTTTTTTTTAAAAAAAAAAAATCAAATAGACTATCCTTGTGAGGATCCTAATTTGTTTCTTTCATTGGGTGATCTAATGTTATGGATCGAAACACCAGATAGACAGGGAAATATTTAATTTACAGCATTTAATCACTTTATCAATGAAGAGATCCATATAATTATCAACTAACTAGGTCAGTAAACTCATTACGCTTGGATGGACTTGCAACAAAATTCTACACTAGCACATGTGACACAAATACAGGATGACATTTAGTTCTTTAAATTGAAGTTAACATCAATTGGACTAAGGATAAAAATTAAATAGCAACTTGGACCTACAAAATAAAGTCTAATTCCAAACATGGTGTGATAAACATCATGTAATATAGATTGTTAAGCTGACTAGCATCCTAGAAGATTCACCTAGACTAAAATAGGCAGCTTGGTGCACAAAATTCCCGTCAATGCGGGGTCTCGGGGAAGGGTATATTGTATACAATCTTACATGCATTGCAAGAGGTTATTTTTGCCACTCAAACCTGTGACCATCAAGTCACACAGTAACAATTTTATCGTTGCGCCAAGGCTTCCCTTCCAAATGATATTACATGAAATGATCTGCTTATGCAAAATATAAGATGATGTTCATGGCCTAATGCAAACAACATATTCTGTTAGCAACTCTATTAAGAAAAAAAAACATTGATTCACCTTAGATTGCTAAATGGCTACATGAAATGATACGCTTATGCAAACAACATGATTTGAATCTCGTAGTGTGTCGGGCAAAATGGTCGAAACATATCATTCTACTAAATCATCGAAACTCGATACCACTTGGCATCAAGGTTCAAAATCTCGAGTTGTACCGTAGTTTCGGACTTTGACTAGAAAGATATTGTTCCGGTATCATATCGATGCTATGATGTATGGTGTTGGTGACAAATTAAAGGTTGAAGGAAGAAGGAGATGAAGCAAAGGAAGGAGACATTGTCTGTACTGAGTGATATCCAATTTTGGTAATTTACCAAAATGATATGTTTCATGTTTCGACTGTTTCGCATGGCATGGTACAAGATATAAAATCATACTCTCCATGCTTCATCTCCTTTCTTCTTCAACTTCAATTCATCATCGACACTATATCGAATTATCGATACAATACCAAAATAGTATCATTCCTATCAAAGGTCGAAACTTTGGCCTGACTTGAGATTTTGAACCTTGGCAAACAATAAATGATGTTGATGGCCCAATGCAAACAACATATTCTGTGAGCAACACTAATAAGAAAAAAAACATTCATTCACCCTAGACTGCCAAATGACTACAGGAAATAATACGCTTATGCAAACAAAAAGATGATGTTGTTAGCCTAATGCAAGCAACATATTCTGTGAGTTATGAACAAGAAAACACTTAGTTTTCTAAATGTCAAGTAGCACTTCATAGTTGAAATTCATTATCAGTCCTTCAGATGGCCTACTTCACCAATGTAAATTGATATACCACCTGAACATATTCAAGAGAAACTAATGATTGAGAGACTTCACTTGGTCATGACAGACTTGGTTTGTCTGGCAAGCCAAGAACAATGCTATATTACTTAGTATCACCCAGACAAGAATTGACCAGCTTCCCCCAAGCAAGGCTTGGAAATGTTTGTTTGTTTAAAACAAGTATTAGGTGATAAAAATGTAATCAGCGATAGTTTATTATTGGTGGGTTTGCATATATTACTGAGAATTTTGCATCAAGTATGCCTGTAAATATTTATTATGTTCATTTCAATACCCCTAATGTTTCAAGAAGTTAATGAGCATTGGCAGTTATGATTATGATCATGATGTGTGGAATTAACTTCTGAAAGATTATTGTTTTGTTCAATTTTTCATTCTAATAAAACAAATTTTGTAAAGGCATAGAATTTCCAAGTTTTGATGGTAACATACAGACAAATAGCACTAAGTGAATGACAAGTAAAAAACAAATCAAGGAAACATTACTCACAATTTTTGCCAGTGCCTGCACATCCTTTTCTGTTTGTATGCATGAACCAACGTATATACTATCTGTAATCTGGACAAAGGTAGAACTGATCACATATTCAGCAATGAATATCAGAAACAAGGGCCTTGATGTTTGAGATGCCAAATCAAATGATTGATGCTAAATTGTTTGGAATTTTAATTTTCATCATTATAAAAACAGAATGCTTTTTTTTTGAGGTATCTCAAATTCTAAGCGTAACTGTAAGCATATGAAGTTCCATAAATCTTATAGATTCTCCTAACTAAACAGAATGCTGGCTACATGGACTTTACTGTCCATGGGCTCTATACAGATGATATTCTGGTCAAATAGTTGTTATTAACTTTCTAGAAGGCCAAAAGAATGTACACTTATGAATCTTTCAAAGATCAATTTTTCATGACCTAGGTTTTAGATATTTAGCAAGTCAAGGCACAAATTGGCTATACGAAAGATCAATTTTGCATTGTTTCTGTTTCTACATTTATCAAGAAATTTTAAAGTAATCCTGAATTTTATACAATTTCATAACAGGACAATTTGTTTATCTCTAGAGACAAGCAAATGTATACATTTGTGTCGTGGTGAATGTGTATGATTTCTCAGACACAAAGCTAAGAGTGAAACATGATTATCTTTGTTAGCTAATGGTTTAAACCGCATGGATGGCTACATTCACATGTTGATAGGATACGTTGTGGAAAAACATAAAGGAAATGGATCTATGATGCCTTGGATGTAGCCTAGCGGTATTTATTCAATTTTCTGATTCACGATGAATAATGGGTATGCTTCCTGTTGGAAGAAGAATGGAGTTTGACAATTGCATCTAGCATCTGCTTATACTTGAGAAGGTATGTAATACTATTGATTTAAAAAAGTACTCAGAAGTGAACCATGCATTGTTTCTGTTTCTGTATGAATCAACAAAATTAGGATTTTATAACTTTGAGTCACCAGTAATTGAGCACCAGTAAAATTCATGGATCGGTATTAAGCATCTATATAAATGAGGAACAAATAACAAAGATACCACTTAATACTAAAAAAATGGTATTGAACATTTTTTATTACCCTGCTAAACTGCATGCCAAGTGAATGGTTATAATACAACTCGCCTTTTGCTCGATCAAGTGCTTTGATATATTCCTCGAGCGGAAAACTACCATATGCCCATTCTCCCTGCTCTTCCTCAGAAAGGGTACTTATAAGTTCATGGGCATGTTTAGCTAAAGGGTGGCTATTGCTCTGCAATAGGGAATTAACAGATCCCTGACTGGATAAAAGCATCCATCCTTCTGATTGTAGAAACTTTGCTGAGAATATGGCAAAGCCAGATTTCCCATTTGCCTCAGAACCTGAATACAGATCTTTTGCCAAGACGTTTTTATTCCAAGTAGCAAATGCTACTTGGCCTTTGTTAAACAAGGCATGGTAAACATCACTTGGGTGAAGATGTTGAATTGGGTAAGGAGAAAATGGTCTTTCAAGTACAAGACTAAAAGATCCTTTATTGTTCTTGAGCATCATCCTGGAAGAAAAATGAGAATCAACAGAAAGAGGTCATCATTAAAAGATTGAAACGTTAGCCTGTTTTGTAACTCGATGTATGATAAACATTCTTCCAAACTCTGAACTTTCATGTGGATTTTAAAGATAAATTAAAGAGCCATTTTTCTTGACATCCACAAACAATTTGTTTTGAAGCTCTCACATATTACATATGGGATTAAGACAGAGTAAAGAGAGGATGATGATGCCCATTCTTTAACTTTCCACATCAGAAAGATTTTTTTTTATTTCAGTTAGACTGTCAAGTGAGTAAAATCAGTAGTATAGACAGCATGAGTTATGACTCTGATATAATAGGATGACTATGAAAATTCTAGCTTACAAATGAAACAAAGACGCAAATCATTCCATTGAATATGTTTACCTACATCTCGTTGAAGTGAAATTTTAGGGACTAGTGTCACAACCCACCAATTTTCAAGCCCAAGAAAACTTCTTGATTCACTCTTGAGCCCACCCTCTTAGCCCATGATCCACTATTCTAAATATTTCAATAGGATCTTCTCAGCATCAAATATTTTATTCAAGATTTGTAGACACATAATGTACACTGTCGAATCAATATTATCCTAGCTGTCTATTCATAAGGAAGATGCTTAAAAATGCCTCCTTTATCTTCATTTGATCATCCTCAGAACTAAAAAACCTCCTCACTTACTAGTCTCTCAAGCCCTCTCAATCTCTTTTAGCTTTTCATGTGCAAGTCTCTAGCAAGTTAGACTTATCTACTTTGCGGGGATAAGTTATCTAAGTGTCATGGGTGAGTGGGGCTAAAAACAAGCCTATGACACTAGGTTATGATTCTCAAAAAGTATTGTCCACCTATGAACTAATTCGTTGTTCATCCAATTAAAAGGCATCTTTGCAAGGATATAAATAATTAAACATGCTTTTCATATCAAAATAAAAATTATGCGTAATTCTAAAATTCTCTAGTGGCTAGAACAGTATGAAGAAAACCAGGTGATTATCTATTTTATCCCTGTTATTCAAGTTTCAACATAACATAGATCCATCTCTTGATAAAATGTATTCGTCTATTTGTGAAAACATGCTAGTGACCCAAGTCTTTAAGTGTACATGAAGTTGAACATAAAAGGCAAGTATATAAAAAGTATACCCAGCTGACTTGGTATCTTTTTTATACCAAACCCAAAGGTGTTTCAATCTTTGAAGATTTCGTGTCATGGTATACCAATTATAGTTTAAGTCCCGAAACATTATGTATGCTTTGATACTCATAGAACTACATCTGACAATTTGGTTTCATTTGATGCCAAACCACAAGAAGGAGCTCAACAATAATGAAGCGCAAACAGATGGTAGGATATATCATACTCTGCATCCTTGAAGTTCCTTATTTCAGTGAATCCACCACCTTGCGCGCCATTTACCTTCTTCAATGCGTCGCCAACCATTACTATTCGTGATTTTTCTGCATTACCCTTCAAAGGGAAAAGATAAATATAGGAAACATAGAGCTTTTAGTCTACCGATAAAAGAAGCAACTACTTTAAACAAAAATGAACGAGAAAAAAAAAAAGCGGTCTCAAGAATTCAGGATTTAAAGCTAACTATTCAAGTCAAATAAAAAAGGTAAACAACTCCGGAAAGAGAGGAAAACAAGAAAAGAAAGTCTTACAAAGGCAACGAATGAAAGTAATTCATCGTATCACATCACTCTGGCTACACGTAGCTTTTGGAAAATGATTTTTAAAAAATAATCTGAGATTCTGAAGGATATCATCGCCTTCAAACTATTTCAGTTCCCAAGATCCCACCACAGATAAACAAGGAAGAACGCGATTTCCGATGCCTCAACAAGCACTGGAGCAAATCCAAGACAAAGATGGGAATAATACCCCTTTTATAAGCGAGTGGACGAAGATCCTTCCATCAGTGGAGAGCGCGAAACGGATGCCCAACGGCCTATCCAGGGTGACCATGTACTCGTTGAGATTCATCTTATACGGAGTCTCATTAGACATTGCCGAGATCCTAACGAGATTTTTCCTCGCGATCGCCTTCCTCGCGCGGGGCGAGCACTTGGGGAGTCGGACGAGCGAGCCTCCACCTCGAATCGAGGACGAGCGATCGCTCCTGCCGAAGGAAGAGGAGCATAAGGAGGAGTGAGGGAGCTGGAAGAGGAGCGCCATGGGTAGGCGAGGAGGCGGAGACGGCGGAGGAGGGAGCCGAGGAGGAGAAGGGAGCGGTGGTGGAGACCATAGCATCGACGGTCACTGATCCATACGCCACGTGGAGCCAACGGGAAGGGTGGTGGGCCCCACTCAACGTCTTCGAGATAAGCCAACCCCACGTGCTTAATGCTTTGCCGTCCATGTAGTATTATATCATACGATTTAAGAATTAAATTTTAATTAATAATTAAATTTTTGTCCATATTTTTTTAATAATCATTTATAATTTATCTCGTATTAATTTTGAAATAAATTAATAGGAGCACTGATCCTTTTTTTCTTTTTTTTATTTGATATTTATCATGAATAAAAAAACCAAAATAGAAAAATGAAGGAAAAAAAAATCAAATTAAATGAGCATACTTCCAATTTGAATGATAATATTATTAAAATGATATAAGGCAAATTAATATATATTTTATTATAAATTCTAAAACATTTTTAGCTAAAATATAAATTTTAAAAATTATAAAAAATAATCATATAGATTTGATCAAACTTTCTACGTAAAATTTAAAACTAATTATATAAATATATCATTTAGATTAAAATTATTATATAATTTTCTCTACTTAAACCTAATCATACTTTTAAATAATTGAACAAATAAAAAATAATAACTTATTAATTATACTTTTAAAAATGCTTTATCATTATTTTCTATTAAAATTTAAATTTAAATATATAAATGCATTCTAAAAGATCCTAATTTTGATTAAAAAAATTAAAAGTGACTATATAATAATTTTGACCGCTACGTAATTATTTTCTAATATATAAATATATTTTAAGAGGCTATTCAACTCTACTATATTTTTAAAGTGATAAACAATTTATTTAACCATCTATATAATAATTTTAACCAATCATTACGAGACCGACCAAACACATTTGAAAAGTCAAGATCACCTCTATTTTTCATTTTCTATTTTTTATTTTTTAAAAAAAATTCGTGCATGACTCTAATATTCTATTTAGTAAAAATTTATTTATATTTATTTAATTATAAATAAATTTAAATAAATAAATTTAAATATATACGTTTAATTTATTAATATTGAATAAATTCTTATGATTTATTTCTTTTAAGTATAAAATCATCTTGAAAGGATTACTAAAATAATGACTTCATTTAAATAAAAAATTATACATTATTCATCAATAAAATTTATAAATTATATTCATCAATAAACACTTTATTGATATGATAAATAAATAAATTCTCAATATTAAATTTAATAATCAACTAAATAAATTTAAAAATATAAAAATTTAATAAATTAAATAAGTTTGAAGGCACCAAACTCAATCTTATAAAAGAAATTAAATTAAATTTAAATAATAACTTCATTTTTTTTTGACATGACTTAATTATTTTATTAAATAAATTTGAATAACATCAAATTTAACTTGGGACTAATAAAGAAATACATGTTTATAGATTAACCCATATGAAAGGATGACGCCTCTATTATGAGAATCCCTTAGAAGACTTTTGCTAATAAAGAAATGCATAATCATAAGTATATAAAATAACGTTAAAATTAAAATTAAAATTACTCCAACCTATTCTTTTACTAAAATTATCTTTATATCGTTATAATTATAATTGTTATAATGTAAATAAAAACTCTCAAACTTAATTAAAATTATTATATATAAAATATTATTATATCAAAATATTATTATTATTCAAATTAAATCAAGATAATAAAACTTGGTTAGCAACAATAAAATAAGATAAAATTTATTTAAATATAGATGATGATATAGTAGGGGATAGAGCTCAATG
>JBBUKS010487579.1:0-36376 GCA_038050645.1 Hedychium gardnerianum
AAGCTGCCAATCTTTCAGATATATTGACTTCTATGCCTTCAACCTTTTGAATTCTTTCAAATTGGGTTGACACTGAGGCCTTGTTTACCTGCAGGTGGGGGAGAGAAGAGGGTGGAGAGGGAGCAGAGACTCTAGTGCTCCGCAAGAAGTACAAGAAGCTAAAGAAGTACTCCGAGTTTGATTTGAAATGTCTAAGACTCGGTTCAGATGATATTAAAATTTTAAAATTCTAAATATTATATGATTATTAATAAATTTTGATCAAAATTTATTGATAATTTTAAGAATTTTAAAATCACTATGATCATTATACTTCTAATAACATTGATGTATATTTATGCTTTCAAACATGGATTCTATGATTTAAATTAAGAGTTATTGAGCTTTGAAATCTTTACAATATTAAAATAATTTGACATAAGTTCATTAAACAATTTAGATCTATCATACTTACTCACCAATATTATTAAAAAAATTAAAATTCTCTTGAAGATCATGTCAAAATTTTAAACATTATAAGATCATGAATATATTTTAGCCAAAGTTCATCATAGATGATTTTAAATACCTCCCAATACTTCTTAGATATGAATTTCACAATCAACATAAAAAAATATGAGTTTTTAAAATGGACACTGTCTTTAATTATTTTATCACTAGCTCGTTATACTATCGCATAAAAAAATTTAATAATCAATTGTTCGCGTAGCAGTCGTGGAAGTTGACTATTGATTAAGAAGAGTATAATAAAAAATAATTATATTTTTGATAAATATAAAAATTAAATATGTATTTTGAGTTAATAAAAATTTGACTACATGATTCATATTCCAGTAAATTATCTAAACAAGTTCAAATGAAATTTTATTATGAAGATTTTTGTCAGCAGCATATTTTTAAAATTTGAAATCGGTATTATACTGTCGCATTAAGAACATTTGCTTTTGTTAAATCAGTAATAATTGTTATGAATCATCGGCGAGTTTACGAGTTTGGTTTGATTCTTTTGGATGCTCGTGTCTTATTGCGTTTGAATATTGGATTCCAAAAGGTCAACGGAGAATCTTGAAGTTGCATCGGTCAAACTGCTTTAAGAGAATTAACTAAACAATCTCAATTTTCTCACTTATTTTTTCTTTTATTGTGATAAATATTTTCTCTAAAATTGTTTCGTCGGAGAATTATTCCTCCCCAATAAATTACACGCATTGGGTCCATCAGTTGTCCAACTAAAAGACACGATATGTCCTCACGTGATGGACTAATGGTTAATGCATGAAGTGTTATCATCATGAGGTCTGGGGGTTAAATCTTAGCTAGTAGTTATGTTCTTGCCCTCTCTTATACACTAGTCACTGTTCGAGCTAACTAGACTAGCCTCCTTAAACTTCCTCCGTATTGGTCCTGGGACGAGCTGGCAAGGGTGCTGGAGACGAACATTTCATCTTTTGCCATCAAAAGACGAGTTATGTGATGAGTCAAAATTTCTGTGCCCAGAGATAAAGCAATTATCTTTTTTTTATCGACGATGGATAGAGATTGAATAAACGTTTGTGAATCATTTGATAAAAATTTATTTATATTTATTCAATATATATATAATTAAATAAATAAATAAATAAATTATTTAAATAAATAAATTTGAATATATATATATATTCAACACGTTAATATTTATAAATAATATTCGTGAACAATTATATTCATTAATAAAAAATTTATCAACATGTTAAATAAATAAAATAAAGAAATAATTTTGAATTATCAAACTCAATAACTAATCAAACAAGTAAAAATTTTAAACAATCAAATAAGTTTGAATTGAGAGCTTGTTAACATCTAAACGAATCAAATTCAAGATAAGCTTGAAGTGAGAGCTCGATAAAATCTAAACGAACCAAGCTCAAGCCAAGTTTCAAACAAACTCAGGCTCGTAAAAAATAAATCAAGTCAAACTTGGACAATTATTTTAAAAACTTGATTCATTTTAGGTTCGACTTGATTTGACTTAATTATCTTATCAAACATATTTGAATACTTTAAAACTTAACTCGGCTTGACTTATTTACAATAGAACCCTTTATGTAGGATAATCATTATATCGAACCACGAAATAGATGATTATTGTATGGATGAAGATTTTGCTTATTGATTTAAAAATATTAATTATTTGAATGAATTTTATTAATATTTTTTATTTATTTTAATAATTAATAAAAAATTGATACGAAAATCGATTTTAAATCCCAATGTGAGCTTGATAATCACATCAAGGTAACATGAGTTTAATTTAGAACTAATTCTTTTAATAATATTTTAATATATTTAAAGAAATTGATATAAATAATAGAGGATATTATTAGACTTTTTATAATTTTATAAATTTACAAAATCTGAAATAGATCTAATCAAATTTACTTAAGTTTATTAATAAATTTTGATTGAAATTTATTGATGAATCTTCATAAATCACCTGAATTTATGAAATTTCAAGAAGTCTAACAATATCCTCTATTATTTATTTTACTTTTCTAAATATATTAAAATATTATTAAAATAATCGATTCAAAATGAGACTTACGTTGAGTTCGATATGATTCTACATTATATCAACATTATACCTGATATGAAATTATATCAGGTACACAGAAATTTAAAATTGATTTTTCTAATAACATTTTAATAAGAAGCTAAAATAAGTAATAAAAAATATCGTTGAAATATAAGATCTCTAATTAAATCTAAATTTATAAATGAGTTTTGATTGAAATTAATGAATCTATTCGATTAAATTTAAATATTTGAAATTGCAAGAAGTTTAATTATGTTTTTTATTATTTATTTCAGTTTATTTTTTTTGAAGATATTAAAATAACATTAGAATAATCAATTTTAAATGTCGTGGTTCTGTGCGCGCATGGGAGAGAGGCAAGAGAAGAGAGAGAAAAAAGAAAGAGAAAAAAAGATAAAGTTAAATTGTCGGTAATTGTTGGGTATAGATTCGAAATTTTTTTACATCGACGGTGCTCTCTCTCTCTCTCTCTCTCTTGTCGTTCCGCCGCTGGATCCACGAACCGCCCCGTCGCTGTGGAAGACGACGCCCGCCGATTGCCTGAGCGGACATCTTGGTATTTTTTGATACCCTAGTTAATCCCTGTAA
The DNA here is from genome assembly GCA_038050645.1 of Hedychium gardnerianum. NCBI lineage: Eukaryota > Viridiplantae > Streptophyta > Magnoliopsida > Zingiberales > Zingiberaceae > Hedychium > Hedychium gardnerianum. The sequence continues at coordinate 3,161 of JBBUKS010487579.1, forward strand.
CCGATCATGTTCTTGCCACTCTTTCTTTCGTCGAGTTTGCTCGGCTAGATCTGCGGAAAAGCATATTTCTTTCGTTAGGTTTTCGGGTTGCGGAAGATTAGGTTTTGACAACTTTTGTTTGATTTTCTAGTGATTTCTGTTAAAGATCGCGTTTTGATGTGGGTTTTCGTCGATTTCAGGCTGAACTATATCTTTACCCCTGAATTTTGCGTCATTGATTATCGGTGCTTGTGTGAGATTCTTAGCTTTTGTATATCATCTTATCATCTTTCTTGCTAACTTCCTGGGGATTAGAAGCCCAATGGGGTTTTGTTGATGGATTCTCTTGTATTGAATTTTTGGGCTGTGCTTCTGAGATTCTGTTTGTTTGTTTCCTTTTTGAGTGATTGAACGAGTACCAAAAAGAAGCCATGTCTGCTTCCACTGCCGGAGCGGCTGCAGCATCGCCAGTTTCTAACGACAGTACCTCTCTGAGTTTAGACACGAATAGCAAACCAAATACACGGAGGAGAACAATGGCAGTTGTGGAGAAGAGATTAACTACTGATGGTCTTACCGAAGGAGTAAATAGAGCTTTGAGTGGGAAGGATTTGAGCCATACAATAAAAGGAGAATCCGTGATTGAGAGAACGAAAGACTATTCCAAGTTGAAGAAAGGGCTGATTGCTTCATCCACAATCTCTCCACGACACAGAAGAGTTGTACAGAAGCCTGAAAAGGCCAAGTGGCAGACTGTTCTGAGTGTTCTTACCAAGAATTGTTTGCTTCTTGCTTCACTTTTGTGGTTGGGACAGACTATTTGGAGTTGGGCTTACTACACTAGCGATAATGCTAGCTCTTCCTTTGTTGCTTTGGAGTATGAAAGCAAAATTTCAGAAGTGGAGACATCTTTGAAGAAGACTGCCAAGATGTTACAAGTCCAATTAGATGTAGTCGACAAGAAAATTGGGAGTGAGATTGGCATGGTGACCAAAGAACTTGTTAAGCAAATCGAAATCAAAGGAGCATCCCTTGGCGAGGAACTCAAAAAGTTGGAATCTAAAACTGATTCTTTGGACAAGTCTTTGCGTGAATTGAAAGAAATGGGTCTCATTTCAAGAGAAGAATTTGAGAAACTCATCAATGATTTAAAGAACAGTAAAAATGTAGATGATGGAAGTAAAAACCTTGATTTGGATCAAATTAGGGCTATTGCAAGGGACATTGTTCAGAAAGAGATAGAAAAGCATGCAGCTGATGGGCTTGGAAGAGTTGATTATGCTTTGGCTTCTGGTGGGGCAAAGGTGGTTAGGCACTCAACACCCTACAGTAAAGGTACCAATTGGCTTTCTAGTGTTATGGGGCATAATGGAGATCATGCTAATTCACATAAGATGCTGGTTCCGAGCTTTGGAGAACCTGGACAGTGTTTTTCTTTGCTCGGAAGCAGTGGATTTGTTGAGATTAGGCTAAGAACAGAGATAATTCCTGAGGCAGTCACTTTGGAGCATGTTGCAAAGGTGTGTTTTATTTATCTATTTATTTTATTTTTTCTCTGTTTCTTTTAATTGTTTCTTCTACAATCTATCTGTCTTTATGCTCATGGTGTAAGTCACTATGTTCTAATTTTGTGCTATTATTAACATCGAAATGATAAAATCACATTGATAAGATTGATGTAGGTGTAAACGATTGATATGCTATCCTACATATTTTAGAACTTTATGAAATTAACACACATCTGCATTCATTATCAATGCTAATAATGTTCAATTTTCACAAAATTAAACACTTTTCAACCGTTTCCTAGTACAATTGGCTCTCATGCACACTTGAGATTCTACTATGTTATTTTATGACAGTGACACTATGTCAGGCTTTCCAAAGAGAGTAGGCGGCTTCCCAGTCAATTATTAAACTTGCTTGGCATTCCAAGGATCCAAGTTCTACAGTGGATGAGACATCAGGTCATCATCTGACAGTAGCAAGGCAGTCTATATTTACAACTAAACATTCTCAATAAACAGAAAATGTTAAAAAACTAGCAATAGATAGAAAATTGATCACAGTAACACAATTCTATATTTACTAGGAGAACAACTTGACTATTTATAAATTTACTATATATGATTATATTAATAGACCTAGTAATGATGAAGTTAGCAAGCCAACCAAGTGCACTCACAATTTCTAGAGTCAAAGCTTATTGATCAAAGAACTAGTTGTTTGTTCTTCAACTAGTTGATAGATGAAGACTGTTGGAGAAGTTGGTACCTAATTGATAGGCTAAGCAAATTTGAGAGACAACAAATGTGTGGGTGGATTTCCTTCAGTAGCTTAAAACTTACATTTTCTTAGACTCCTTATGCTATGGAAAACGGCAATTTTTGAGAACTAGGCAAAATGGTCGACAAATCTAGGGCCTACTCAGTCCACACCTCAACCCATGCAATTGCCATGCTTTGAATAAGCAGCAGTGCCTACACAAAAGCAGCTGAGGAGCTTGGTCTTTGCCTTACCTCACCTGGATTGAGCAGCTGAATAATTGCTCAAGTACCTTTAATCTCATTACATGTGTTATCTTGTAGTCTCCACAACATTGTTTTGGCTAAATTAAGCAAAAGCATATACTATATTGAATTATTATGAAAAACCTCCTGTCATCTGTTTGTCCAGCTTAATAAATTGAAATAACTTGAGATATTTTATTTTAATTTTCCTTTTTTTGATGCAATACCCAAGCCCTGTATTTGCTCCAGCTGATCAGAAATATAATATCAATCCTTTTCTGTTAAATTGAAAAAGCTACAATGTCTGAAACAATTTCTTATTGTCAACAATTCCCTTTCTCCTGCAAAATTGCTACCTCAGGTCATTTGACTAGAGCTTGTTTAGGAACTTCTTATAAGGTGAGGGAATGAGAAGGGAAGAAAAGGTGGGGAATCAGGGAATGGATGGGGAAGGAAAGAAATTTTCTTGATGCAAAGGGATGCATAATAGATCAAGCAGATGGATAAATTGCTGATAAATTTCAGTTTACATTTAAAGGAAAGGAAAATAAATTAGAGTTTACATTTCAGTTTACAGATCAAGCAGATGATGAATTCCTAATTAAAGGAAAGAAAATCCTTCACTTTCCCTCGATGAAAATAAATCCCCAAGATTTCTGGGTATTCTCTTTTTCCTCTATTATAAAAATGTCGTACCTGTATTTGGATTCAAGGGAGCATGAAAATGTGTCATTATGTTGGAGAGTATGTTCATAAAACGTGCAATTAGCTTTGATAGTTATGTCAAGATTACTAGTAATCACATTTACTTAGGTGATTTCTTTTATCTCCTTGCTTTAGTCAGACTTCTGATCTTGACAGAAAATGATCGGACTGCTTATTTTTATATTGATTATTTCCTTACCTTGTTAAGGGTATTGTCCCAGTTGTCAGTTCAAATATTCTCCTTTATAATAAATTATTGTTGAGCATTTATCTCTCATGTTTTCCTAGAATTATTAGGGAGAAATTTCCTGCTTTTATTAGGTAAATTCTTCTTATTGCCAACAGTTTATGAACTTGTAGTTCTATAATAATAAAATTGAACTGCCCATAGCAAAATATGATTGACAATGTGTCCTGTAGCATTCTCAGATAAATTAGAAAATACTTCGATTTTTCTTGGCCTCTGAAGATTGTAAATTCCATTACTCATCAATCAGTTCTTTTGTTCATTTAAACTCGTTGATGTGTGATGTGATTTTTTTCACTGAGACATATTGACTCCTCTCCTCAAATGTATGATATGCAGAGTGTGGCCTACGACAGGTCGAGTGCTCCAAAAGATTGCCGAATATCTACCTGGTTTGAATCACCCGAAGATGGTCTATCCAGTAACGCCAAGCAGGTTGTCACCTTAACTGAGTTCTCCTATGACCTAGAGAAGAGCAATGCACAGACCTTCAACGTCGAGGCAACCAACTCAGGCGTGATTAACATGGTTCGATTTGACTTCACCTCCAACCATGGGAACTCGGCTCATACATGCATCTACCGGTTGAGAGTGCACGGTTATGAGCCCAGCTCACCCGCAGCTGAGAGTTTGCAGGCCTAAGAGCTTGTGTATTTTTTATATTTTTTTTTATCTTTTAACTGTACCATTATCTTCACCTCTTAGCTTCTTCCAGAATAGAAGCAATTACCCTGAACGATGCCATACATGATCGATGGAATTGTTGCAGTGGCATTTAGAGAGGGTGAGCTTTTTGCCCTTTTGTCGTTTAAGTCTGGTCTTTGGTTTTGTCGACCGACTAACTGTAGTTTAGCGGTACATCTTGGTGCACATTGTGTGCGATGACAAATTGTTTTATTTTGCATTCAAGTTATCCACTGTTATTATTGTCCAATTCTGATAGAAATTGAGTGCTCCAAAAATTGAACTTAATATTTCTAGTGATTTGTCGTTATAAAAGCTATTACTTAATCATTGCTTGCTTGTTGGTACGATTTATTATCTTTTGATCTGACAAAATCAAAGATATGTACATAGATAACTATTGAAATAAATTGATCAAGAGATTAGAACAATTCCATGCGCGTTCAGTACAAACAAGTACAACGTATATTAAATAGAAAAAGAGTTTTGACAACAAAAAAAAGTAGCTCCCAAGAACATGTTTTGAAGTATTTTGTGATGTTAAAACATCTTTCCCAGTTTTGTATTCTTACAAAATTCACTTCAGTTGAAAATTAAATCTTATAAATCAATTCTGGACAAAAAAAACAGAAGCAAAAGAGTTAATACATTTGTGGAAATTAAAAATTCCACGAACCATTGATGCAAAATCCATCAATGGATTAGCCAACCAGTTTCAGAAATTCCTGAAGCAGTGTACCAACCAGTTTCAGAAACAGTGCGTTAGCCAATCTCAAATTTATGGAGTTTGATTAGCCAGTCTTTCCTGAAGCAGCTAGATAGGATGGAATCCCATGCATTTTTCGCAAAATATATCATACATCTATGATATTTGAACCACTTGTGATGCTCATCATCCTTCATCTGCACTTTCTTAATTTATCTTAATAATTGATAATTTTTTTAAAAAATCAAATCGATTACTTTTAAGATTAATCGATTCAAAAAAACTGAGTAGAATTAAAAAAAGAAGAGAGAGATATTTTCCAATTTCAAGATGAGAGTAAAAACAAAACTATATTTAAATATGTTGATTCACAACAACCATCTTTGGTTTTCCATCCAAAGTAACCTAAAATGATCATCCGGTCACCCGTACATTAGAAAGATAAATAGACAGATATACAACATCAATGCGAGGCATACATCATCACATACTGCCTTTAAGTTATCTAGTAGAGTGCAAGGATGACAATGTCTAGTAAGGGACTGAAAATGATCAATCATTGCTAATGCTAACAGATGGCTCGCCGGAGAACACACTACCCGCAGAAGCTGCCGATCCTGTCTGTGAAGTGCTCAGACCTCGACTTCGATGCATTTGCCGCAGTCTAAACACATCCTTCGGAAGTGGACGACTCTGTTCAGTTGTGCTCTCATCATCTTCTTGCCCTAGAGAAATAGCATGTCAATAGGTATTATAAAAGAGTGGTAAAAACAAACTTAAGAAGACGAGAGTTTTCAACACCAACATAAAACTTAGTCCAAGTTGAAAGCATTGAGGATGAATGTGAATTTACATTCAACGCTTAAATACTCAGAAGAATCATTCCAAAACAATTTGCTGTAGGTGCTGGTTTATCCCCCAATATTGGATGGATGACTAAAATAACCTAGATATTTTTTTTTTCATACCGCATCACTGTTTGTCACACATTGCACTATTGGTTTAGTTACAATTACAGCAAAGATATGCCTTTAAATCAACAAGAAGCTAGTTGTGAAACTGTACAAGCAGCTTTCTCAGTGCACTTCCTGCACCAGAAAAATAGCTTTGGCAAGATGTGCAATGAAGGGGAACAAAGTATGCCACAACATATCTTTAAAAAACACAATTTGAATCCCAGAGTGCTTAGATCTTAACGAACTCTGGGAAATCCCTCACATATTAAAATTTTATTTATTTAAATATAAAAAAATAATAATAAAATATTTGCATGGATAAATTTTTTCCAGTGCATGTAGAGGGTATCTTGAAAAAAAATCATGTCATTTCCTTTAATAAAAAATACCCATGGAAAAATTTACCTTATTTCCTCCTCATAGGAAAAGCACCACCCTATACTAAACTATGAAACAAAAGGAAAAAAAATCTAGGGGAAAGTCAAAAAGACATACTATCAAGATATTTTCGTTTGCCTGACTGTTCATCTCTGGGAAGCTTGTGGGATGGCCCATTGTTCATCCGTGTCTTGGTGGAGCCTGAAAGGTCACTTGTGCTAGGACCTGGACCTGCCTGCATTTGCTGAAGAGAAACAGCTGGTTTTCCAATCCGTGCTGTTGGTGTAGGACTCTGTAGTAAAATAGATAAAACAACATCTATGTCTGGAACTGGTCCTGCCAATAGTTGAAGTCCCATAAAAAATAGTTATAATTAGGAAATATGGAAGTTTATTTAGAGTACTACCCTGACAAATGCAGTTTTATATTGACATGAAACAGGCAGCACTTCTATGACCAGGAAAAGAATACAAATCACTATCCCTAAACAAAGTTTTCCATTGTCTGCTAGAAATAAATTTTCGTAGGATAGCAAAATAAAATCAAAATATACGGGAACTCGAGAACGGATGCTATGACATGAGGAGTCCAAGGTGAGAAGGATATCCAACACTTGTGAAATTAAACTTATAAATAATTGATCTTTAAGTTGCTATTTGCAAACTTAAACAGATATTGTATTTCATTTTGTTGATGACAAGACTGCAACACACACCAGTAAGTATGAAGAAGTTGACTCAATAAGAGCAACCATGAACTAATTCACAAACAATGTGGTTATTTCCCCTCCCTGTTTATTCAAAATTATGGCACCACGTTCCAGTACTCAAATGATTATTTTAAAGTGAATTGCAAAAAAGTGAGATGTTTTTATATGCAAAATTGATTACGGTTCAGTTTAGTCTTGCTTTATTTGGTTGATGTTAGTTTTTGATCAGGTGGTGCAAGAGTTATAACCAGTTCAATTGATGTTTGGTTGTTTATAGTCTCATGGATGGCTACAGATGATCTGGTAGCAGCTAAACCAACAGAAGACACATTACAACTAGATTCTTTACAATTAGATTCCAAACAGAAAACTATGAAACATTCCTTGATGAGGAATATTCTATAAAAATAATTGTTTGCATTGTAGACAGCAGGTCATGCCACCAAACTGGCAAATTCAAATCCACGAAATACCTGAACAGAACAGATGTTGGAAGCCAGAAGAAACAGAGATGCTTTTAATTGAATTGACACAAAGATCTTCCTGAATTTGCCACAAGAGTTATTGGTTCTTGAAAGATCTTTCTCCTGTCTCACAAACTGGCAAGAAAAGTTGCTGCCCTCTGATCAAGGCCTGAATTGAATCAAATTTCGAGATAAAGGATGATTTATTGACGCATGAATACACAAGGAGAAACAGCAAAGCTTGGAGGAGATCAAAAGAATCAAATTTTGGAGAAGCTCTGTGCTTCAATTGAGGATCCATAGAGGGTTGTCCAGAAAAATCTCGGGTTTGTGTCATGGGTTGCGATGTATAGGTTCAATAAATTATCTGATAATTAAAGTAGTGATGCAGGCTTATAACCAGTTGTTTACATCTCATCTTTCCATTATTTTTTGAGTTGATTTATTCTGCTTTTGGTTTCTTGATAATTTCCTTGATCATGATATATCATGAATAATTTAGTTGCAATCCCATAGAATCTGTGTCGATTATTCAAGAAAATATTTTTACATGTTTTTTTATCAGTTGTTACATTTACTAATTGATACTGAAACATTTACCCTCTTCAACAAAATACATAATGGTTTTGTTAGGCATTTATGATGTTGATATAGTAGTAGGCCATGTTAGTAGGGCTTTGGCCTTTTGGCTTTTTGGCTTATATACAAGTTTGATTCCGAGGTGTTGGATATGCTATTTCAGCCCTAGTTTGATTGTCAAACAAGTGTTGGACTTGGAGCAATCATTTCTTTAATCAATAGAGGAAGTGTGCACCGACAAAATTATCTTTAGACATGGCCTAGTGGCCTGTCTATGAGCTTCAAATCCCTTAGAAATTCAATAAACGGCATCAAACAAAAAACAAACAAAACGGGCATACGAGGTTTAGGATAAAGGCAAGTGATGATAGTGTTTTGGGCATAAGTGTTTTGGGCCACCAATCTGATATTGTATGACAATTAAGTAATAATCCAATCCCGTTTTGTCAAATACATGAAAGAAATTGCAATTGTGAGCATGGGTACCCCCAAAAAAGATTGACGTATAAATAGTATATATTTCAAGATCATGTGTAACAAAAGCAGAAACAATGTTGACAGCATCTCAAGTCTGAAAAAAAAGAGAGAAGGCTGAATTGTCGAGAAACATTTGCAAATATATATGTGTGTGTGTGTGTGTGTGTGTGAGAGAGAGAGAGAGAGAGTTTCAGTGGGACATTAAAATAAATTAAATTTTCCGCATTGACTACTTTTTCAATTTTGAACAAGAAATTGTGTCTAAAAGCGATTGTTATATACCTATTGCAATAAGCACTGTTACATGACAAACAAGGACAAGCAAGCACACATCAGCCACAGAAGGAAACATGTAACAAACCAAATTGAGAATGTCAAGATATTCTAGTTAAATGACAAACAAAGGACTAAGGTACCTTCAACAACGGGCAAATTTGTGATAAAAGTGGTCAGTACTGGTGAGATTAGTTTAAGAATGTCACTGACTGCAGTTGTACTATTACCAACAGGAGGTAAACCAGAGGTATGTGTTGAATTGGAAGATGCAGGAACCTCAGCTCCTGTAACAATTGAAAGAATCAGGAAAGCTTTTTTTTAAATAAATAAATGACACCCATCCAAGAATCCCCAGGTTTCTAAATTTGATGTGCAGTTATTTGTGGATGATAGGCAATTCTGAAGTTCATGATAAACAAAACCAGGAAATTAATTGTTTATTGCATGCCAAGTACAATAAGCTTCTATATGGTCCAAGGGATATCTGAATATCAGAAAGGTTCCAGAAGTAGTCTCATCTGTAGTGTCCATTGAACGCCCTTACAAACTTCAAGTTCCTCAGGTATCTGAGTTTAAGAGGAGATACGGAAGAACATTTTACTCTTCTTAAGAAACAAATCAAGCCATCAGCTTTAATCTAGTGCGTCACACAACTTAAGTCTCTCAACAGCTGCATTACTGTTGTCCCTTCACCAAGCTTGGCTTGAATGATTTCTTCATTAAATATCTCTATTCTATTTTGTGCAACAAGATGTACTTGACCTATAACTATGCTCCAGCTTGAGAATGTTATAATGAATAATTAAATCACACATCATTTAGTCATTAATTATTATATTGGGACATTATATACATACACACGTGCACAAGAGTAATAGCATTCTTTTCTAATCATAGTTTAAAGTTTTCATGCCATCTCACCCATGTCGTGCAATATTGTACCTTTCATTTCCACACCAAGATGTAGCAGAATGTGACACCACTGCAGAGCCTTTCTTTAGGTCAGCAGTGGCTACCTGATGATGAAATTAACAGGAGAGGGAAGAAAATAAAAAGGATGGTGACCTTCTATAACAAGAAATTCACTTCCTCTTATACCACATCTTCCTCTGTTGTTGGTGCCAGTTTGACACAGACATGTGCTGACCTGTACCATGTGTTAACACAACTCAGCACAGGTAAGTGACAGCTCAGATCTAGGACCAAAACGTTTTCAAGCACTAACACTTGAGGACCCAAATTATTGTATATTTCATTCTTTCAAAGCTTAGTATAAGTTCAAACAAGAGTGTATAACTCACAAAGAAATGAATGCAGATACGACAATCAGTGAGACTAACAGTGAGGGATTTCCAACTCAATAGAAATGCTAAATTGAGAGTTAGTGTTTGATTTAATCCCATCAAAAAGAGACCTAACATCCCCATCCTAGCCTCAAGGATGGTTTGACGCTTCTTTGATTCCACTCTGATAAAGGCAAATGAAGACATCCAACACCAATTTAGTTGGCACAATCCATACCATGTGACAACAGAATCACTAAGATAATCATGTTATGCTGGTGTAGAATTATGCCAAAATTTTGATCTTGAGGGGGGCAGCAGCCATCAAAACTTTCAAGATTGAGATCAAACCTAGAAACAACAAGAGGTCCACAAATTTGAATCCTAACACACAACCCAACAAAACATAGGTTTTGACAAGTTATAAACCCTGACCTCTAGAAAATAGTAGGATTTCTAGCCTCTGCTCTTTAAATTAATCGTGTTGCTAAATTGACAATTTAAAAGGATTAATATGTGTTTGTACTACCACTATGATTTTATTAAAAGACAAAGAAATTATCCTTCGACTAGAATAACATAGGAATTAGATTTATTCACGGCCAAATCAGATTAGAAATCCTAACTTAGCTCAAATGCAATAATTAGGATAGATCTTCTCTAAATAAATTAATTAAACAAAGCTATAATAGAAAACATGCAGAATTGCAAGGTTAAGTCTCATTCCAGGTAGGGGTTTCAATGACTAAACTAGACAAGATGGATCTGGTGCCAACTGATTTACTATGTTGGTACGAGATGGTATAGGGCATCGATTGGGAGGAGGAACCAAGGAGGAAGGAAGCTGAAATAGAAGAGTCAAAGAGTGCCGTATTTTTCCAGAATATTTAATGTCACTCAAATTTCTAAAATCATGCTCAATTACATTAAAATCATTATAAAGTAATATCATATCAAGTGAAATATGTTGGTTCCAGGGTGTATGTAAATTGCTATTTATGAGGTGAGATTAGACTGTTAAATTGTACTAACGAATATCTCAGACTGATGTGACCCAAGGTGTAGCAGAAACCACTGATCCTACCCGAGGTGTAGCAGAAACCATGAAGCCCAATTCAGTTATATGGAAATGTTTTTGTCCAAAATACAGTACATCAACAGCTTTTACCTAGAGTTTGTCTTGGATCATATATAACCATTCGCGAGGTATCTGGATAAACAACCTTTGAAGACGGTGGCAGCGACTTTGAATTTGTTGTCAGTCCAGCAGAAACCTTGTCTCCACCTATGACATACAGTGACAATGACTTCCACTTCAACCAAATGTTATGAATATAAAGCTTCCTAAGGCAAATTATAAGAGCTTTAGAGCAAAAAAATGTGTACCAGTGATATTAATACAATTAAGTATACTTGACTTGTCAACTCTCTTGTTGATGTTTTTCATGAGCCACTGAAAATATCATAAGAATTTCAATGAAATATCATTCTCATTTTTTTTATAAAAAAAAGGACAAATAGAGGAAAACATTAATTGAAGAAGACATAATTTCAGAGGAAACAGCAAACAAACATGTAACTATCTTCTTCCCACATTCTTTCAAACAAGAAAAAAAAAATCTCATAAATTAATATAGAAAAAAGACCATCATGCATATTAATCCCATTTAGCTAACATGTATTCTCTGACTATTCCCTACTAACAAAAAATTTTAAAAAAAAGATTATAATTTTATCAAAGATATTACTAAACTCACAGTGATTATTCTAACTCAAGGATAAAATAAGCAATAAGATTAAAAAGACTCCATCGAAAACCTAACCAAGGTCTAGGATCCTTAGATATTGTTCTTTCAAGCAGCCATATATACTAATCATCATGGATGAATATCACTTTTGTTTTCTTCTAAGTAAGCATCAAGTTGTAGTCTTTTTTCAGACATGCAGGCTCCTAATCTCGCCAAATTTTTTGACATATTCTGCACATTGGTCTTCTTGATTACCAATTGAAGTTTTGTACATCTGTAAAGTGAAACCCAAGTCCTGCAGACCGATACCAATAGAGATGACGTTCATTCCAATGATGCTTGAACCAATTTGAAAGACCTGAGGGACAATCATGTTCGGATCAATTTGTCGGACCTGAGGAACGACCATTAATGTCGGATTTAATTCCACTACCACATTATGGTCTTGCTTCATCTGAAAACAAGCATCACTTTTGCATCATTTCAATATGAATTTGTTGGATGTCGAATAAATCATAACTAGGGGCAGACTTGTTGCAAAAAAATCACATCCAACTCCTACTTCAACCAATGCTCTTGAACTTGTAGTAAGGGTGACCAACCCTTGAGGCTTCTATTATGACATGTTAAATGTGAAAGGAACAATTAACATGCATCTAGACATGTAACCTCATTGTGAAATCGGTTGGACACCCAGACCTAACCCTTCTTCTATAATATCTCATGTTCATTAGGCATGAGTAAAGGACTTAAACAGGCACAATTCTGGTGTCTTTTTGTATCTCTCTAGAGATTCCCCTATTCCTTGAGTGTCTGTGACTTCAACAGGCATAATTTTGGTTTCCTTTTGTATCTCTCTACAGATTCAAGGATTCTAGCATCCTTTCTTTAATGAGTAGAACTAGACAAAACCCTCGATTCTACAATTGAAGGAAAATCAGCGAAAATCATTTACCTCTTGTCTTGATAGATGATCAAGATCTTTTGATGAGCAGGGCCATAGATCCATAAAACTGTAACGTGAAATGACATCATACAGAGTGTTCTCCAGTGCTGGCGAACCTTCTTCAACCATTCGTGATAAGGCTTCCTTCCTTCTTTGTTCAACCTGTATTCATGGAGTCCAAACCCTTATCATACTTAAAAATACAAAATCTAATACAACACAAACAAAAATAGATATAACGTCGACCAGATTGCTTTGTTAGTATAAACTGATTTATGTAAAAGCTGTAGATGCTCAGATGGATCAAGTTTACAGGGGAAAAAGAACCCAGATTACAACAACCAAACAAAAAGTATTTCTGAAGCCCTGAAAACATCAACATCTTATAAAAATAATGAATCAGCTCATACCTTCAACATGCTCACCAAATCTCCATATGTCTGCTCAAACTTGGAAAATCCTTTCCAGACCTGAATATCAATGTACATAAGAGATACAGTCCAGCACAGGCGTAACTAATTTAACACAAACTATATTAAATGAATGATGGAGAAGACAACCAATGAAACAAAGTCAACTTAAGGTCAGTAGATAGGAAATATATCAGACAAGTCACATGAACAGTGACCTTATTTAGGAATTATCTTATTGGTCAGTGTTATGATGTTCTACAACTAAATAATAATTTAGTGAAATATTTATTATTCAACTTTATTTCACCTATTGTGCTATCAATCAAGGTTCAAAATCTCGAGTCGGGCCAATGTTTCGGTCTTTGATTGAATGATACTATTTCGGTATTGTGTCAACGCTTCGATGTATGGTGTCAGTGATAAATTGGAGATGAAAGGAGAAACATCCACTTGAGAACCCAAGAAATGGATGGAGGATCAAGAACAATACTTGGCATTGTCGCAACACTTCCAATGCCAAGTAGGAAGCACAGATCAAAAGACCAAAAGTAGAAAGCAGGGATGGGGGAGGCTCACTGCATATCAACTTAGCTAGAAAATCATCATGCTTATAATGGGAGTAAGACTACAGTCCTGAAGCAAGATCCTGATAGTTGGTGATCAGTCACATAAAGACCATAGAGCATCAAGTCAGCCAATGCATATCCATTTTCACAGTTTGTGGCATAATCAATAGAGATAAATAGTATTGATCTAAGCCATAAAATGGTATAATGATGCCTAATTCGTTAAATGGGAATATTTTGAAAAATGGATATCATAGATATAGCATCAAGGGTTCAACTAAAATTTTACAACATGAAGACTTTGATTATGATACATGAGCCTTCTAATAAAGAAATAGTGGCAAGGCTCCTAACAAGGTAACCTCTATGTTAACTTGGTTACAATAAATTTGGTATGAATTAGCCATAGGCTAGCATATCTCAGACATTATATGAAACATGTATTATCAGAAAAAGCAAAGGCGTTTGAGGCAGATCCAGAATGGATCTGAACCTGTATTGGCGTTGCTACATTTTAGCGTTCAAACTTTAACTCACATATGATAAAGTTGGTTTTAACAAGTTGGTGTGCCCCATTCTCCACAGGCATGTGTATAGAAATATGTGCAATCACAATCAGTTAATCGGGATGCTGGAGGTAATGGAGGTATGACTAAACAAATATATAAAAATGCCGTTGGGAAAACATAACCACATTATACTGTTAATGCCTAGGTGCACGATAATAGCAAAACATAACCACATTATACTGCTAATGCCTAGGTGCAAAATAGTGGCATCCTCATATTTCTTACAGTTTGTTCCTCAGCTAATCATTATCAGCAAATGCAATGAATCATAAAACTTTTCTTGGAATTGACAAATTGCAAAAAAGATGACCTCAATACCTCCACAGATTTTTCAGGGGGAAGTGAACTCAAAGCACGCTCAAACAAAGCCCGAACATTTCTATCATCATTTAAGCGACACAAAAAATCTGCATATCTGTAATAAAATATCAAATACTTAAAATTTTGTAAGATAACTACTGAAGAATAAAGGTAGCAAATAAGGATAATTTTTCAAAATATACAATTTCAACAGAAGTATAATTTAACAGCGCTAGTGTGCCTTTGGATACAAACAGTGGAGGTATTTTGGTCTATAAAAAGTGAAATGCACCTGACTTGGGCATTTTGGAACTTAGAGGGCCAATTGGGCATTTGCCAATATCAAGGGCCTTATATGGGTAATTTCTCATTTTTAAATCAACGTTATTCAAACAATCAGCAAACCAGTGAGGTTCTAGTACACCTAGCAGAGTATTAAGTGCTAACCTAGGTTGCTTGGTGTCTCTAAATTACAACATCAACAAGCCTTGGGTCTTAGGTGTTTAGGTTTAACTACACGAATAGTACTTTGCCATTATACTCCAAGTAAAGCTATGTTGCTAAAATCCAGATCACACCTAAGCTCATGGTTGTTAATACTATTGTGAATTGCCCAAGTTGGATCAGTGTCAACAGAGGCTGACCCAATCCTTTGTGACAAATCAGACAAGCCTTGGATCTAAGGTGCATAGGTTTCACCATACTGGTATTATTCTATCATTGGACTCCTTGTAGAGCTATGTTGCTAATATTCAGATCATTTATCCCACATTTAATCATGGTTACCAAAAATCATTGAAGTTTGATTGATGTCCAAAAAGGTTGATTAGATCCTTCCTGAGAAATTGGACATCTCATGAGTTCAAAGAAGTTCAGAAATATAGAGTTCGAAGATGACAGCTAGAAATGAATTAGACTGCACCAGAAAATAGATAGCATGAATTGATGTTGGTCAAATTGGGAGTAAAAATAGATGAAATAGGTTGAAATTTGGCAAATGTTTCATCAATTTCAATTTAAAATTTTTGTGCGCTTGAATATAATCCAATTTGGATGTAATTGACCCAATTGAACACCAAACATAGTTCATTTCATAATAATATGATTTTATTATAAAAATTATTAATAGCAATATCTTGATCATCTATTTTTATTGATATTTTTCCTCCTTATGGATAATTTATACACAAATATGAAGTACCACTCTCATGACCTGGAACCATGAGTATCTTTACCAAGGTTTGAAATCTCGTTCTAAACCGAGGTTTCAATCCTTCACCAGAATGAAATGTACAGAACGTGCTAGATGCCAGTGGTGTGCTATGCTACAAAAGAGGAGAGATGGAGGTGAAAGAGAAGGGGGAAAGAAGTCAAATGTGCACAAAGGGGGTGGGGGGATAGCATGTGACACAGACGCTAGAAGATGGCATGAAGACTGAAATCGACACTAGAAGTAAGACACAATCACGTGTGGAGATGGTGTGGGAGACAACGTGCAACGTTAATGCTAGAAGATGATGCGGAAGAGTACTAGAATTGATGCAGGAAGACAGCGCAAAGACAACAGAAGCTCGTCTCATGTTTGATTCAACATTGGAAACTTTCCTTGCATTCAATTGAACACTGGAAGGTTGCCTTATCTTCGTTGGAAGCTTGCCTCATTTTTTATTTGATGTTGGAAGCTTGCTTCATGTTAAATTCAATGTAGGAAAAGGAAAGAATGTGCGATTCCACAGAGGGAAGGCTCGGTTTGCATTCGATTCGATGCTAGAGAATGTTTTCATTGCATCAGGTTGTTTTGTGCGTCAATTAGCTGATAGAAAAAAATTCTCCTGTGCCAACCGGCATGGAATAAGATTTCAATCCATGGTCTTTACCAATATTGTTGCCTCGTATTGACCACATCGATGAGTGTGAGGTGTGCAATGCAGCATGATGAAGCTACCATTGATAGTTGTTACCATATTAGAGAAACACGAAATACCATTCTACTGCAAATTTATTTGTACTCGAACCCACAGTTGTGCTCATGAATTGTTGTCTATAAAAGATAGTTCTATGTTGCTTTTGTAGTACAGTACCAGTACCAACATGGACATTGATAATCACACAATAGGTTTGTGGCAGAGTAACTAGTGGTTATATTTTTTATTTTTTTTGACAATCCAAGTGCCCAGGCGAACGCTTCGCCTGACTGGAAGTAAACGACCTTCCCCCCTTTCGCCTACCAGGAAAATCCAGAGCACAACTTATACACACTTAGCCGCTGACCTCCAAAATATTTATCCCTACTGAAATTTGAACTCTGATTGTCTTATATTGATGTGCTGTATTGTTGTTGTTTGCCAGAGATTATCTATGCATTTAAACTAATGATAGAGTCACACTTCATTTAGCTTTTTATATTGATGTCCACTTGTTTAGCTTTATATACATTTATGCTCACTGCTTGATGTTATCCTACCTGGAAAACTTCTGATAATTCGATTGCCCTGATTTTTCATTTCTCTGACACTAGTACCTAATACTGTGTTTATTAAGATTGCACACGTTGAATCAATTCCTCAATGTACCAGATGATTCAAGATTAGCTAATTGTGACAGGATTGTGAGAATGAGGAGTTTCTGCAATGTTCATTATAACAAACAGATCCAAAATCCAACTAATAACCATGCTAGACATGCAACGGCAGGTACTGATATGTGCATAAAAATCCCAAGTGAGGAAAATTCATAATAAATAAAAAGAACTTACTCAAGAATGTAACCGGGCTCATTCATGAATCTCTTTAGTCCAGCTTCAAATATATTGTGGGCGACCTGCAAGAACAAAGACAAATATTGGCAATGTAGTTTTATCTTACAAAAGACTGCAATCAGATGATGCTACCTTCTTTTTGGATGAATCAAAGGAAACTAAGTGATAATTAAAACAATTGGCATTTTTTGATTTTATATATAATTTGTTCCAGCTAAATGACAGGGACGCACTACAGTGAAGGTACTTTTTCTCATCTGATAGAGAAAGATAAGGCAATGATCAATTCTTTGCTTGCGCTAACAAAGAGAAGAGAATGGAAAAACACTTCTGATATGTATTTCAGTGCATCATATGTTCAAAAGTAAAATACAGAAAAAGGATGGATATGAAACAGCATAAATATGGTGTAAGATAAATAGATTAAGCATCAGCCTAATTGGTATCCTAAGGAGAAACTTTTAGCATAGTAAACCTAAAGTATGAAGAAAACAGTAAGAATTTATGCCAAAAAAATAAAGATCAATACCTATGCTAAGTATGTGTCAAGTCCACATCCTATTTAGTGATATATCCTTCTTGATGATTGGTAAAAAAATGAAAGACAAAAGTACACTTCAGAAGTATCTTAATCCTATCTATCCTTATGATTATGCAAAGATACGATCATGTACGTCATACCAAACATATCTCAGAACACACATTTGATAACATCAAAATAAAACACAAAAGGAAAGGCAAAGTTCAGATGTTTCATATATTTCACTAATTCTTCTTCCTCATCTTTATTTCTGATGCCCTGTAAATGATTCCTTTACATTTTCTAGACCTGACACAAATTTTGTTTTCTTGTCGTGCCCTTGTTGATATATTTTGCATCCTGAGTCCTGACTAAATTGAACTTCAGGCAAGTTTTAGATCCTGATTGAACACTAAGTTTGAGGAGTTACCAAATTGTATAATGATACAAAGATAATAAACAATCTCAGACATTTAGCCAAGGATACCTTTGGAAAGAAAAAAATATAAAAATAAACATGGCTTCAAGTATCAATTGGTATTGGTCTACACGGCCAACATGTATCATTCTGGTCTAATAATTTTTTTGGCATAGGTTAATGTCATTGTGTCATTTGTACCAACATGGTTTAGATGGTACCAATCAAGGCATGGCCAATCTTGACTGCTACCACTTGAAACTAACTGAGACACCTCTCTTCTCATGGCACATCCTTTGTTCTGTCTATTAGTGACAAGGAGTAGATGAAACACTTAAGAGAGAATATAAGAGAAGAGAAACATCAACAAATAATCCTACCAAAACAACAAGATTCTCTTCGCATAATTCATTTCAAATTTCAATTCCATCTCTAGATCACGGAGAGGAGACGAAACACTACAAAAAAGGGATGGGATTGAGAAAACACACCAACCGAAGCATTGGGAAGAGTGATACTAGGGCTAGAGAAGCTGAGATTTATCCCTATCTTATATTTATAGCTATTCCAATTTCATCTGTCTCAATCCAAGTCATGATATGAGAAATCCATTGTAATATCAAGTGTTATCATGGCATTATTTGATATCGTCTTGGAAAATTACAAATTGGTCTCAGCACAATACTCATTTTGATATTACGAAGGCGCAATCATCATTCAAGATATCTGTTATATTTTTGTAATTTTTTATTTTAAATATTTTTAATTCAATTGACTTTCTAATTACTATAGGTTTATAGGTTTAATTGACTTTCTAAGTACTATAGGTTTATATTTAGAGGTAACTAATTGCTATATGTTTATGCTTTCAGTGGCAAACAAGTTAAGTGGAAGGGAATTATAGGATTAAAAATATTTGAGTTGATCTCCAAACCCTTTTTAAGTATTGAAGTGTGCTAAGTGTCGGCACTATGCAGTAACAAAATGGAGATCTGAGGTTCCAACACAAAATGAAACTCTAAACCTTGAAAGTAACATTAACAAACAAAACATAGGTGCTAATTTGATTGCCAAATTAGTAATCTAGGTTGTTCAAAATACTTGATTGATGCCCATCTCAATTATTTATCAAATAGTACATATCTGATTAATATACCGTACCTACTGTACCAACAAAAGAAACCAAAAAACAAAAAACAATTTCATTGACCTACAGGATGTATAATTCAACCACCATACAGACACTAAAATAACTGACCAGCATGAAACACCTTTAAAAACTTAATTTAAGTCTCACATAATATCAAACTAGTGGGTCATATTTTGCAATCTATGTTTATCAATGAACAAAGAAAATCACAGTTTTGTCTTAACAATTCTATGTTTTAACATGATCTAAAACATGTGTGTTCCACGTTCCACCCTTTCATGAACTGATATAAATAGAAGAGTTGAACATTCTCTTGGTTACCTTTGGGTCCTTGTCAACACAAAAGACCACTGTGGCATATGCAACAAAAACATGATATGTGCAGTTTGGTGATTTTCTAGCATCCAAAAAGTATTTCCGAACTGCTTCTATGCCTTCACTTCTCCTTAGAAATCTAATATACTGCAAAAAAAAAAGAAGGAACAAGTGGCATTCAGGCTGACAAACAAGCATCACCATTGACACAATAAGTGGGTTACAGGTTACTATACTTCAAGAAAAAACAAGGTTAAATGAGGATAGACTACCTGAATCTGAGCTAGAGATGTTGCACCAGAATTGCTGACAAGAAAACTTTCATATATTTTCTTAGCAGACTGCATGAGAGAGGAATCTTCAATAACCCATAAATATTGTAAATAACACAAAAAATAAACTATATCTAGACCTGAATTGCACCTCGAGACTCTTCTAGTTCCGCATATGCATATTTCAGTAACTCGGAATCTAGAAAGAAAGTTCAAACTTTGATGTATGTTATGTCCTCAGAATAATCATGAATTTATATTTTCAAGCCAACAGATTTTGTTATAAACTACAGATAATAAAGGAATTTATAAAGTTTTTCCAAATACTAAGTTCCTCAAAGAAACTAAGTTCCATTGTCAATGTGCATTATAATTGAATATATAGCATAAAAATTGTTTCTATTCGAAATAATAAAAACAATTTAATACGTATCAGCTAGCATTTAGAGTTTCCCAACTAATATATGAATTTAGGATATTAATAATACTACAGTCTTGAAGTGAGTTTCACAAAGTGATAAGAATCAGGTAGCAACCCCAAAATAATTGAGACAAACATGGATTTTTTATATGGATTGTCATTATTGTTGTTGTTAGTTCAAAAAAAAAATCCTTACCATTGTAACTATTCATGCAGTCTCAGACAAAATGTTAGATCTCTTCAGGGTAATCAAGGAAATCCTTGTTGGATTATGGCATTTACAATATGTTTACTTGGAGGGAGGGAGGTTGGAGGGAAAGGATAGAGAAGAAACGAGGGAGGGGTGGGATGGAAAGGAGATAGTGAAAAAAAAAAGATTACTTGGATGCAGATAAAGGGATGAGGATTTTAGATTCAACAGGTTTTCCACTTTATTTGGAAAGGTGACAACAGTGATGGACAGTGGTTGTCCAGCCATGTTCTAGCGATGTTTAGAAGTGGTTCAATGACCACATCCAATGTGATTTGGCCATGATCTGATGATGATTCATAGTGGCCCTATGGTGAAAATTTATAGTCAGTGATAGTTTGATAGTTGAATCTGGTGGCTGAAGATGGTCCATCGACAATCAAGGATGGCTGTCAATAATGCGACAAAAGCTGATCATGGTCAATAGTGATAATGGTGATAACTCGGAAGCAACCAGTTATGGTCTAGCAGTCCCTCGATGTACGTGAAATGGTGATTGACAGTTTGTGATGAAATAGGAATATATTGGTCTTCTTACTATTTTCGTCTTCCTCTCCTTCCAATCCATCCATGTTTGGGCAAATCAATTTTAGAGGAAAACAAAGGTCAAGAATCCTTCCTTCCTTTACATAATTCTATCCAAGACGGGTGATCCTCATCCTTTCCCTCTCCCACACCCTTCATTTTGATTTCATTCCTTCTAAATAACATTGCCTTAATTTAAGCTGCTAGGGAATGTGATATAACTTTTTTTTAAAAAAAACAATAGAATCTATGATTGGTATCTTTCAAAATTATGACTTTAGAATTTCGATGATAAAATTAATGAAGAAAAATCTAAGAATTTTCCCCAAAACTATGACCCAGTAATCAAAAGCCAAATTGTTCTAGTCTAGGAATGAAGAAGAAAGTGCCTACTCAACAAAGAAAGAACACTGCAGAATTCAAGATGGAAAAGTATCACCTCTCAGGTTCATACTTGAGAATTGAGATGCTAAGTATCTTGGACTTCTGAGAATGTTAACAAGCATACTGTCAATGAAGGTTAGGTAAACTAAGGACTCTAGGTGATTGAAATTTGATGGTGAAATGAGACTAAATACCTTCTTCCCACAGAATAAGATATATCATATCTAGCATGCTCTGAGAGATAAGCATCACTAAGAAAATATGAGAACAAGAGGAAACTCAACAGCCTTTAACTTTGGAATTGAATATGGCCAACAGTTTAATATTTTATGAACTTGCCTATCAAAAGCTTGTATTTGAACAATGTATACAAATATCTCTAGGTCACATGTAAATTGTAAACTTCTAAAATAATCTTATGGCCCTTGTGTACTATTTACAAGTTTTTAACTGGAACAAAAATAATAGACCTGTTATACATTCTACACATGGATGCTTAATAAGGCATCAGTGCCTAAGATTGATATACATTTCGAAATAAAGAATATAAGCACTTCTAAGAACATGCCAACTGAACAAATGTTTTCAAATAAAAGAAACCAAGACATTGTTACCAAAAAAATATGTTCAAATGAAACGAAACCAAGAAATTGTAACAAAGAATGTGTATATAAAACTTTCATAGGTGACACGAACATATAATATGGGCAGAGCAGCAACTATCACAATAAAAATAGTAGATTACCAGGAAGAGCCTTCAAAGCCCGCTGAAATACTTTAGCTGCTGAATCCACAGAACCACTACTGGCATGCCATGTGGCATAATCATACCATATATCAGGATAATGATACAAATACATGAGGCACTGGTGATAGTAAGCAATATAGAAATTAGTTATTCATCACAAGATTAATTTGCTTACATACATACTAAGAACTATTTTGAAGAGAATTCAGAAGTAGCAAACAGGAAAGAAAAATGTGATTGATTGAGAATTAGAACAAATTCATAAAGATTAAGGAACTCTTGATAGGTTAAGAGCACGACGAAGTGTCAATTAACTTATCCTCATAAATGATCATGAGTTAAGATTAAGCATAAGTTAATAAAGATGACAAGCAGGCTAACAACATGCCAATAGCTTTATGACACCAAAGGCAGTGGTCTGGGATGGGCAATGGGTGCCCAATAATTTGGTAAACAAAGGTACTCAAAATGAGAATTTGTAATAGGAGCATAATAATCAGGTATCTGTGGTACCTGAATACCAATACCCAACCAATTGTGATCCCATGTTGCAAATATTTCTTTTTAAAATATAACAGCACCTCTGAATCCATCAGTTCAGTAACATATAATGAAATGCATTTGTCTTGCATACCTGCTCAAAACAGAATGTAATGCGTCTGTTAGCAGATGCACTGTCAACTCTTTGGGGATTCCCTCTGGATAACAGACAATCAAAAGTTTGTCAAAGAAATGCTCTATACCAAATTCAATCATAACAAGTACATTGTCTCTTTCAATGAAACAAACTTGCTACTGTTGGATCCAACATGACAAAGAGATAATTTTAAAAAAATCAATGAGAAATTCTTTAAGTATGAAAAAGTTCAAACTCCAGGAGCATTAAAGGTTGAATTATTGAAGTGGAATAGGCAAGCAACTAAACATCAGTAACTGCTTCATATTAATTTCCCTTCATGCAGGCATACTCAGCATGGTTGAAGGTCTTAATTTATAATATACTCACTTCAATTAAGGTATCTGACACGGATATTCGTTGTGATCACAACAGCAATAGGATTAAAGGGCTCTAAACAATGTGATGCCATAATTCATGTAACAGGCATTACTTTGCTTGGCATGGACTAGTAGTGTAACAAAGCACCAGTGTGCAAATGACAACAATGCTGATGACAGAATACTTCAACAGTCCAGACCTAAACCTAAAATAGTCGTGATCTTGCAGGCACAAATTTTGCTCTTTAAAACAACAATTTTGATAAATGATAAGCCAATGTCCAATTTGGTTATCAAGCTTGCAGATCAAGAGAACAACCTACACAATAATCTCCAAGAAAAAATAGACTAAAACCAAAAAGCCCATAAATCCACAAATATAGACAGTAGAATATCGAAGCGTTCTTCCTCAGTTTCAGAGAGATTTGTGTGATAAAAATTTACTGCACGTCCCAGTGCATGTCATTCCAACCAGCCAAACAGCAGTACAACCAGTTGGTCCAACTCCAAGACCAGCATAACAGCATCACACAAGATAAGCAAGGCAGTTCCAAAAATGAAAAAGAATCCCAAACCAACACAACTGGATCCAGTCCCACAAATAGGCAGGTGAACTCCACAGGGAATCTAAGAATCCTGTGACTTTATTCCCCGTAAAAGGACTCCAGCTCTATTGCCTGTTTCCTTTTGTTAAGATGACTATCAATAATGAAATCAAAGAATATAGAATTTACTCATAATAGAAATGAACTTCATATATGGTTTTGGTTTAGGATTATATCAGGGATCGAGTATAAAAGAAATAACACATTAAAAATTGGTTTACCTCTCAAAGACTAGAAGCCTTTTCCAAGACATGCATTGTTGCTCTTCCTGCACGTTTGTGGTTTAATAAGTCAAGAATTTAAAAACCCATTGCTGAAATTTGTCCCACAGCATTAAGCATATACAGAAATTCACCAGTGTATACAAATACGTGGATGTGCAGACATAATTATTCTCAAACAAAAAATTCATCTAACCTAAACACATCATTCAATTCACAATCATGTTGAGTTGTATTCCTTTTACATAATCTGTCCGCTCAATATTGTAGCACCATGCTCTTCCTAATTAGTCTTAGAACAAGGTTTAAAAAGGACTTTGCAAATGATATGCAGTTGGTTCACTGCATAACATAAAAACGAAATGTGGTGGATATGTATAACTAGATATACATAATTAACTAAATGATATACAGGGATGCATATCTGTAACTTAAATTAACTAGATATATATAATTATAATATATTATTAAGAAATTTCACAACACAAAAGTCCATGAAAAAGAAGTTACACAACAAGGCATAAAATCCAACCGACCACTATGTTATAGAAATTACAAATAATATCCGATTTTCTTTACCAGTAAACACATAAATAAATAGCATTCCATTACACTATCACTTTTTTCAGTCAACGGAGTTCGTCCTTATTTTTTGATGTTTAATAATTTTTCTATTCCAAAAAGTATTGAGGTGGACTAAATTAATAATTTCGTTTGATATAGATAAGTTGATTATGCAGGCTTCTATAAGCAATGAAGCACAGCTTCAATTGGTACACATAGCTTGTGGGAGTTAGGTTCTGTGTAGTACACTAACTATGTAGATCCCTTTTCAGGGGAGGGAAGTTCATATGGTGGGTCTGAGCTTGAGGCATGATAAATATTATAAATTAATATAAATTAATCAAAATTGGTAATTATTAACTGGCACATGGTTCCCAAGCATGAATAACAAAAAAAAAAACATTACATTATATGAATTTTGTGTGTCTAGAAAATAAATTCACAACCGAGAAACTACAGCAAACCTTGTATGATCCATTTGGAGGTATAGCAAGCATATTCCAGTCAATTTCATCTAGGTATTTCTTCCGTTCTTTATAGACCGCTCGGGCACTATTGAACTTTGGTTGATATTCAGATACAAGCCCTTTTGCCTAGAAAATTGGAAGGAGGCAAAAAGTTGTTAAGGTGAACATCCTTCTAATTTATGCTAAGAGAACCAGGAACCCAGAAGTGATAACTGATCTAAAATAAAATTCCACATATGAGCATTCATAAAATCAAGTGATCAACTATCCCAATTCCTAACCATAGAATATGTTCACTGTAACTTTTCTGTATCTAGTATCATATAGCATTCAATCTTATATTACAAGAGATACCCAAATAATTCATCATGGAATTCTTACAGCTGTGCGATTAACAGAGTTCTCAAAATTTTCATAGTCTTTCCAAAGCTGTTCAACATGATGAGTTGGAGTTACAATGGCTCTTTGATATACTTTCCTTAAATTTGCCATGCGGTGAGACTCTTCCTGAGCTGTTGTAACCTAGTTAGCAAAGTTAATAGTCATCTTGACGATCAAGTATAAGACTTGGAATCAACATTAATGAATAGAATAGACAGCACTGACTGGTAATGACTTCAAGAAAGCAATGTATTCCGACCATACAGGTCCAGAAGCAATATCATATCCTGTCCAATATCAAATTATTAGAAAACTACATAGTACATGGAAGATCAAAATTTCTTGGAAGTACCCAACATGAGAATTGGACAACATAAAAGGAATGTAAGAAATTATAAACCACAATAAATCAAGAAAGTGGCAAAAATCGAATGCTTTGTTGAGGATACAACATACACCTATTGGTTTTATACTTAATTTGCCTCAATAGATAGGTAGTGATGGTGTTAAATTGATGGCTCTGGATCATGTTGAAACTAGATGAAAGAAATAAATTAGCTTTGAGTTTTTTAAAGATGTTATATTTATTAGGGCATCCTATATTTAGAAGAACTAATTTATAAAATCACGCCCTTCAAGAAACCACTTTAATAACATGAAGCAGAGACCAAATTGCAATTCCACCCAATAACAACCCTTTATCTATGACTCCAATCACCACATCACTGACTAGGAGAAAATTCTCCTTGTTCCCCTCCAATGACATCAAGACCAACAGTAAATTAAGGCTACACCCACCCATGTCAATGCCAAATCCAGTCAGCCACCACCTCATAATCATCCTCACCCCCAGCTCGCAGAACCATCCAACAAGATTTAGAAAGCCCACCTATCCACATCCTCTTCTGCTTTGCGTTAGGCAGACTGAGTGATCCCTCAATCTCCTTCCTTGACAATTTGTTATAGTGTCACTCATGATCCCTCAATGGTGATTTTACCGCCTCCTCTACAGTGCAATGCTAGAGAAGACCATAGAGTAGTTCTTATTCAGTAAAAGAGACCTACCATAAAGCCATGAAGACTGAGCAAATCCGAAAGGTTTCAGCACTCAAATGAACCCCTTCGACTGAAAATGCACCACTTCGTATGAGATCACCAATAAAAACCCCACTAGCTTGATTGGTTTTGCATTGTCATCCACCGAGTTAAAGGTAGCCCACATACTCTTAAATGACCATAGAAATGTAATCCTAACTTTATCCCTAACATACAAAGTTATATGTATCATGGTAGGGACCACTTGGTGTCAAAATGTCCCCATTGACTCATAAAACCCAAACATGAGAGTGATAATAAAATAGCATAACTTTTAACTCAAAGATTTTATGATAAGTTTGAGACCATAGATATACTCTAAAAAGGTTCAAAATTTTGAACGAGTTTCGGACTTTGATGCAAACAATACTGTTTCATCAAACCAAAGTGGGTGTTTTGACATATAGTGAAGTGAAAAGTTGTAAGCGGAGAGAAAGGAGATGGAAAGGAAGAAAAACAAAAGAAAAATATAATCACATATCAAAGGTCAACCTAGCCAACCACACATAGTGGAATAAGGCTTGATTGTTGTTGTATCAAAGGTCAACCTTCGTGTCCCATTAAAATGATACAATTTTGACATTGTATTGTATGAACATAAGCTGAAAAAATAACAAATACTATTTCAATACATCTTGACACACTTGTAGCATGTCAAATAGTGTCAAATGCCAATAAGATACACTACTTGTTGACATGCTAGACACAAGATAAATTTCCTGTGCTGAATAGTACCAAGTTTCAATAATTTGTTAGAACAATACATTTTGACTATACGAGCTCTACATGGTGTGTTGCGTTCAATCCATGCCTATATTTAATAAATCATAGAAGCATATTAGTATTTTCACACTTCCACAAATTGTGAGAACAAATCACATAAAATTGTCATAGATAGTGAGTTAATGTAAAATAATCATAGATAGTTACGTGAATATTATTTCCACAAAGAGCCTTTGCCTAAAGGTCCACTTCACACTTATGTTATTATTCTTGGTGCAGTAGAATAATATAACAGACAAGTTAAAAATTTAGTTTCAGTGGGAATTTTAATTCAATGCTTTAAATTTTTAAAATATGTTATAATTAATTATAAAAGTTTGTTATATTCACAAGGGTAAATAAGATAGATAAATCCCTTGTAGATAATCTCTCGATTTAACAAAAGTTCTCTCCATGAATCTTGTCTACATATGAGATTTGCTGGTCATCTTGCTGCATCACTTATTCTTCTTGTGATGCATGTTGAAATTTATGGAGCTTACAAAGCATGCAAGTGCAATGAGACAATAAGGGTTTATGTATTATAAACTTGGCAATTGGTAAAAAAAAAAATCATATGAATTGAAATGCAAAACTTTACAGAATTAGAACTTAAAATGAACTCCAAACAAAGTACTTGAATGTACCAACATAATTCAGCATGAAATCAAATGCTTTCCTGGTCTCCTCAAGACCCTCAGGTCCCTTCTTTTCATTTACTTTCCTGATAAAATTGATGTAGCAGCGCCTGTGTTGAAAATAAAGCAAAAGAAACAGAAACATAATGTCAATAAAAATCCAGAAGAATAGTCTTTACAAAGCTAGATCTAGAGCCCAGCTATGTGAAAAAGGGAAGAAAATAACATTTACAACATGACCCCTACCAAATAAGATTGCCATGTTTAGAGCATGCAAATTTTGACAGAATTAAACATGGTTAAGTGAAATTAAGTCTGTGTTGAGTAATTTTAAACATGCAAATGTTTAACCAACAAGCAAAACTCTCTAGGGAAACAATGAACCCAAGTTCGAACAATGGTGAACAGGAACATGTACATTTCTCCTACTAAGTCTTCTTCTTCCTCTTCCTATCCCCTACCAATCGGTGTTAAATAAGTGTTGGAACAATGGTTCATCCAAATATAGTGTTTTGATGTTTTGCAATGCAATTCAAGTTAGATATTTATATTTGATCTTTTGCGTCAAGTGTATGGAACTTATTATGAACTTGATGATTGAAGTGGTCAAGCTTGGATTAAGTGTTTATGAGGTAGAGAGCTTCAAACTTGTAAAGGTTTACTTTAGATAGATGGTGTGTTAATCTTTTGATGACCTAGATAGAGACTAAAACTACTTAGAGTTTATCTTTTGAAGCTTTGCAAGGTGTTCACGAGTCTGTAATACACTTAAACTGCATACATATTGTAAGAACTTATTTAAATAGATAGAATCACTAAGACTATGTATTCTTGCTAATATTTTACATAACAAATATTATTACAAAAGAACAGAAAATAATCTAATCCAATAAAAGAAATGATATTTTATCATAAACAAACAGGACATCAAAGGATTTTGTGCTTGTTATAAGGTAGCAAAGTTCTAATAGTAACTCACAGAGACTCATTAAGTAAATTTAAAAAGAAAAAGAAATACTGTAAAAGAGAGAAACAGGATGGCAATACATGGCTATAGCAGACTCATCCTTCAGTATTGACTTTCATCAGTCATTGTGGGAAAATCATTAGCAATTAACAAGACACCCAGTTTCATTTCGCAAGAAAAATTGGAAACAATAATAATACATTGAATAGTTTTTTCAATAGTAAAAGACATGATTTGAAGAATACTTAGAATAGAATAATCATTACCATAGTGAAATTTGAAGGCAGTTCAACAAACACCGACTGAATATCTGTTTTGTAACCTCATCGTTGTGAGTTGTTATGTATGCCTCCACATATTGCTTCCAGTACTTGGCCTGCATATTCAAGAGGAATAATCAACTTTAATCCAAGTAAAGAAGGGGAAATCTGAGGTAGTAATTCCAACGGCCAGTGTGTTCTGCTAAAAAAGAATAAATTATAAACAAGCTTCAACAACTGAGTTTTCGAGAAGTTAAAAGGGCATCCGTTAATACAAGTGGTATTCCACCATAAGATCTATACTTGTGTATAATCCACTTACAGCTTCATGTGGAAAAATAAGGTCCACTTGCAGCTCAGATACTTTTCAAAATGAATTATTCAACTTGAGGAAGTTTAACCAGATAGCTAATTCACTTTCTTTTTCATTGCATCAGTATCACTTTTGTCCTTGTGATTTGATAAATGTCCTTTATTTTCAGATTACACTCTGATGAGAGAACTATCTTGTTATCTTGTCATATCCGACCACTAGCTAAAATGCTTAAACAAGAATTAATAGCAACTCACTCATCTAAGTTCAGTAGTTATAAGCTAAACTAAAGCCCTTGCCTTAGTCCTTAACCCTTCGTGCTGGACTAAACTAGGATGTCACAGTCCCTTCCATTAAGACTTGATGTCCCTGTCAAAACCAAAAGTTAAGCTCCTAGCAAAAAATCATGCTTAATTAGAAACACGTGAGGCCCAATAGTAGCTCTTCCACAACTCTCCACCTAAGTTGTAAACTAGTGAAAAGGATTATGAGTTCGAGTAAGTGAACCACTATCATTGAGACTTAAGAATTGGCAGGTAATTAATTTTAACAATTCTCTCATCAAACTGAACTGAGCTCTGATATCAAAGCAAATCTAATCCTAGGCATTGCAAAATGTTTGGGAAGATATATTTGTGTAACAACAATTCTCTCATCTAGGGGGATGCTACAAATTGTATGGAATCAACATAATCCTAGGCATAGTGGCACCATTAAAAATTGTTACTTGTGTGATGAGGAAGCCACCATTAGGCCTCGCATGATGTCGACTGGGAATGGTTCTAGGGAATGAGTAATGAAGCTACAGCTTATGACACTTTATTTTAGTTCGAAATGGAGTGTTATGGATTAAATTAATGAAAAGAATAAATTGGGTTTCAACATTCCAGGACAATCAGCCTTTGAAAGTTAATGGACTAATTCTCTCATATGGGTTATTTTTTTGCTCCATGAGACTTCAAAATCGATGTTAAACTACTATTATCATTTTGACAAAGACAAGTTGTGGGTCTTAAGTTGAGTTTGATCTCAATTATGACGGGTTCAAGCTTCAATCAGATTCCAACTTGGATTAAGTTAATTCATATATAAGCTTATAATTTGAAAGTAGCACTTTAGTTAAATACCAACTCAAACCAAGTTTAAGCATTGAAAAGCTTCTTAGGTAGGACTTGTTTTCATGATCCTGAGTTAAGCTTTATAACTACATAAACAAGTACAATGAAGTTCAGTATTATTGAAACATGCTGAGCTCAAGCAAGAATTTTGCTTTTGAATCAAATTTGAGCTAGATAAAACTTTGTCAAGCCAAACCTAAGATAAAGATAGATTTCCTTCAGCTCATTTGCAACCAACTTAGTTTTTCCTACATGAAAGTTATTACATCCCATATAGACCCATTATTACTTTTTAATAACAGGAATCATTTTATGTCAACATAACTGCTTAAGTATCTTTGTCGTGTACTTTTATGCAATTTCTTTGGCAATACCATGTCAATTTCAACTAGCCATTGCCAATCCAACAATTTTTTATGAAGATAAATTAAAATAAAATAAAAAGAATAATTCAAGACAAACACTTACAGCTGTCGGAAACGTAGAAAGAAGTTGCTCGTAGATTGGAGTTGCCTCAGCGATAGGGAGAAGCTACAAAAAAAAAAAACATTTGAGAAACATTCATATCCTCATCGAGCATGTTGCAACTCCGTCTGAATGGATAATACTAGTTACAAAATCACGATATCTTGATTTCTCTGAGAGTTTTCTGTCATCATTATTAACAAAAATACAACTTTGATGCGAATTGACTCTCACCTGAGCCTCGTTCGCAAGGATCTCGGCAGCTTCAACGTTGTATATGTCGGTAGTTGTGCCATCATCACCTTTCTTCCGAAAATGAGAATCGCAATAAGAAACACAGGGAAATAACCGAGAAGATAAAACGCTTCCCCGTCACTAAAACTGGACGGCAGAGCACAGAGCATAATACACCTACAAAATCATGAACTTGCCTTGGGTTCCTCG
Organism: Hedychium gardnerianum; assembly: GCA_038050645.1. NCBI lineage: Eukaryota > Viridiplantae > Streptophyta > Magnoliopsida > Zingiberales > Zingiberaceae > Hedychium > Hedychium gardnerianum. The sequence goes on from JBBUKS010487579.1 coordinate 34,713, forward strand.
GACATCCTCCTTCGCGCCTATCTACTACAAGCGACTCCACCAAGCCCTCAATTCAAAGAGAGCAGGAGAAGAGAGAGTGAGAAAGCTAGATTTCCGTGCAGAGATCAAACGATCGAAACCTGCTTGGGCGCAGCCGATGAAAAGGGCGGAGAAGAAATCATACAAGTAACCTAAGTGCGTTTGTGGACTTAATTTTATCAAATTCAAATAATTAATTAATAATTATATAATAATTTTTATAACATATATTAATATAAATAAATTATATATTAAGTTAAACAATAAGTTTTGAAAAAAATAAACTTTAACTTCAGGAATTGTTGAGCTGTTTGTTGTGATCAAATTCTTTCTTATTCTTTGTTTATTTTGATTGATATATTTTTAAATCCAATTAAGTTATAATATGTCTAAATTTTAAATTAGTACAGATTAAATCCACATATGTTTTACACAGTAGCAAATTTAAAATAACTATTGGTATTTACATACTAATTCAAATAATATAATTGAGAAATGATTAAATTTATATAAAATATAAATCAAATATCAAACAATAGAAATTATTTTATTAAAATAAATTTCATTTAATTTTTGATTAAAATTAACTGATGGAGGTAAAAAAATTGAAATGAAATAAAATTAATTCCTCTAAAAAAAATTTTATTATATAAATATTTTTAAATATTAATTTGATCAATTATATTGGGATAATTTTTTTTGAATATGTTCGAAAAATTTAATTCATGTTAAAAAAATTACCGTCGAACTGATCGAAATCAATTGATGGACCTAAAAAACTCAGAATAACATGAAACTAATTCTTATATATTTGTCTAGTTCTTTTGAATATATAAATGTCTTTAAATATTAATTTAACTTATTATATTGAGAGTAATTTTTTAAATACGAACGTGTTCAAAAAATTTAATTCGTGTTTAAAAAAATATTGTCGAAATTAGTTGATAAACTTAAAGAGTTTGGAATAACATGAAATCATATTCTTTATATTTATCTAGTTCTTTTGATTATATAAATGTCCTTAAATATTAATTTGATATATTATATTAAGAATAATGATTTGTTAAACACGAATTAATATATTTTTTAAAAAAATAATCTGTCAATTATAACTGTAGCAATTGATTTTTACTGTTCATGGAAAATAGTAATAAGGAAAATATGAAATTAGATAAATAATTTATTAATTTTAAAAGTAAAATACATAATTTAAGTATTTCAGAAACTTATCTATCTATGTTCGATAAAAACCGGCTAATTCTTTGATCGTTAAGAGATTTGTGAAACGCTTTGTCAAGTAAAATAATTTAATTTTTTTTAGAAAGTTATTTGTGAATTTAAAAAGTTGGAGGTGTAGTTTGAAGAAAATATAAGGGTGCGATTTAACGAATTTTACCAAAATTTTTTCTCTTTTTTTTTCAAGAATAAAATAAATAAATAACAATGTTCGCCCTAGCTATACAATTTCCCTACTTGGTATCGAGTCCTTTATCGCGTTATCTTCTTCCAGACTGCACCAACGCGCCGCCGAGCAGAGATGGTTCGGGCCTACGCAGTGAAGGGGAGGAAACTCAAGAGAAGGAGAGTCGAAGAACCAGCGCCGCCCGAGGAGGAGAAGGAAGAAGACGTCTCCGACGAGGGAGAAA